>JARFOD010020610.1:0-10995 GCA_031763545.1 Mopalia muscosa
ACAGAAATCCACAACAAACTTGAACATGGTCACACAAATGTATGACGATGTTTTGAACAAATGTATGATCGTGTAGATGGGGCTTAAGACAAAATTTACAGATGTTGGTTATACAATTTAACAAAGAAATTGGTGTGTAAGGACGGAAGGGATCAATTTCTTTGAAAAGTTGTGAAACATTTGAAATATCACAGAATCCAGGAAAAATAGATGTTTGCGAAGAAATATAAAAAAGGAGAAATAAAATAGGGCATAGCATGAATCGGGTTTGGAATAGGATTGTTGAACGGATAACATCGGTTTTACAACCTCAATGAGAGTTTCTTATTCGTACAAAATAAAGATTATAAGCATGCTCTTATCGTCCAACAGATTAGAGTTTGGCACATTTTACCATCTGTCACAACATGCAAAACACTTCTCCTTAACAGCAAAGATTATTTAAATGTGTTCCATATCGAATTGGTGAAAACTACGACAGCTGTCAGCAATGAAAGCTGGAATTTGTTTCATTATTGGTAAGTTTAAATCAACAGGACGTCTGAGAAAGTTTAATTTGTCAAATTTATTCGTTAAGTATTAGACTTTCAATTAAAAACGTATATATTTAAATAATTAGTATAGAATTAGGCAGCCGAACCGATTCATCGAACTACAACTTACTATACGCCAACAAATGTAACATTCAGTTGAAAGAACAAGGTGGCTTGTAAGGCATACTGCCACATTGGCCGGACTTTCACATAGGACTAAGGAACTTTAACTGAGCCGATATGAAATTCAATTATTCTCGCCCAAACGACATGGGAACGAAACGTTGGATAGCATTGGCATATTTAGGGATATATGACACATCGTACCAGCACTGTATTAAGTATTGTAAATACTACTGCAAATTGACTTATGTGTTGAGTTTATATGGATGTTCCATTAAACTTAAATCCATACTTTCTTTCGTTTAAATACCGACATCATTGCGAGTTAGATATTGGCTGGACACAAAATGCTTTAATCATTGCATCACAAACTGATATCATAGTGTATTTTACATTGCAGCCATTCTGCCGTTTAGCACAATCGGTAAGTTTTTCGGCCTTCGTTTTTTTTTTTCCAGCCAAGAAAAAATCAGGAAAACTACATTTGTTTTATAGGCTTACAATTGCGACCGATTCTGTAAAGAGCATTACTACGTTTGATTCAATGGCAAAATAAAATGATGTAGACTACAATAAAAACAATGAATAAGAATAAACCCGTCGCCTGATATTATATTCACTCTTTATTTGTCACCTTAAATGGCTTTGCATAAGAAAATGTATGGCTTTGTGTTTCAGCCTTTGTTGGCTATAAATACATGTGAGTGTTCGTCTTTTAGTAGTCTGCACTTTACTTTGTTGTAATCTCGGTACAAACGGATCATTTCCAGATCGATTCTCCCGACTTGGGAGTGTGCCCTGCTAAGGCTAGACTTACATAGCGTGTGAAATATATATTTGTTTTTATCCTTTTTGCATTTGTCTTGTAAGTCTAGACAAGACGATAAGAGCACAAACCAAAGCTGGACACAGTACCTTGGTGTGGGGAGAAATAATTTCTCATTTTACATAAGTGGAATTCTTTTCCACATATGTGAAATAATTAGGTTTTGGTGTTTTATTTTACTTATGTGAAAAAGAAGTTCACATGTGTTGAAAAGAATTCTATATACATTGAAAAGAATTTTACATATGAAAAATAATTTTTATTTTTATTTTACATATCTGAAATTCTTTTTCACATAAGTGAAAATCTTTTCAACATTTTCAACAATGGCTTGCGATACTGTGGTCTGTCTGCTATATTTCGAGCAAGAGTTGTCATAAAAAAAAACAACGTGACGAAAGAGTTTATACTTAGCTCTATGTGTTTCCAATAAACATACCTATAAAACTATTAATACGATCTACGGTTAACGCCTGTAAGTTGAACCTTACGCTAAAATGTGCTTGTAGCAAAATTGAGCAAACAAACAAAGAAATCAAATCTATGTTTAAGCGCCTGTTATTCAGCCCCGTAAGTTTGTTTTTATCAATATTCC
This sequence comes from Mopalia muscosa, assembly GCA_031763545.1. Lineage (NCBI taxonomy): Eukaryota > Metazoa > Mollusca > Polyplacophora > Chitonida > Mopaliidae > Mopalia > Mopalia muscosa. The sequence goes on from JARFOD010020610.1 coordinate 2,078, forward strand.
AAGGATTAAAAGATTCTTGGCTGATGACTGTATTTGGTACATGTAGTTCACAAGATAGTAGAACAGCTGCTTGTACAGCAAAATCAAATATTTGAAAGATAGCGTTTGAGTATTCATTTAAGAGGGGTATAGCCATTGGTCTGACACCCCGTCGTGTTAGTGAAATAACCTTAAGCAGGGCGTTTAAACCCCAATCAAACAAACAAACATTATGTACTATGTTTTCAGCACGAGGACCACTCTGTTTTAATTGTCTGGCTGTACGGTCCCCAGAGGAGTGTCAGACTGTAACAGAATGTCAACCAAAAGAGGTGGGATTAAAACATGTCTTAAACACCTACCTGAGCTTTGTTTGTTTACCAACTTCTATCAAATTACGATTGCCTACAATTTATAAACTGTTCATTTTGATAAATGTATTACGATGTCACGAATCACATGCAGTTGTTTATCCAACAGGACACTGTTTACTCATGCAACCTCATAGCTCTAATATCCATGGGACAGGGCCTGGGAAATGCGTCTAACAAACATATCTGATGTCTGTACCACTCCCCCCCCCCCCCATCCCTCCCCCTGACTATCATACCTGTTTACACATGCAACCTCATAGCTCTAATATCCATATCCATGTGACAGGGCCTGGGAGATGCGTCCCTCTTGACTCCTGCACATTAGTTACTACGGACAGATATCCGCTTGGCTCTAATTTATGAGTAAACAGATTTGATAGTAACAGACATTGTAACTATTCACTTAATTATTCTTCTTAGAAAACAGAAAAGCCAAACGACAAATACCATGAATGTCACAAAGTTCTCTTTAAGCACTGTGTAATTATCACTATGGTTACTTGCACTGTCGTGTATTTGTTTGTTAATGACGTCTGTGGCGTTTTCTTCCCTAATTGGGATGACCGGCACGCCGTCACGGCCTGATTATATGGTGAGCCAAGTGCGTCTTAAGTGGACACTGTATGGCGTGAGTGTTTAAAAATGACTAGGTGTTGAACCAGCCAATCAAACCGCTTCATTTCCAAGAACGTCGCGTCACAGCTTTTGTCTCACGTCAACTTTTGTTATCTAACGCGATCTTTTGGTCAAAATGTACGGGTCAGAAAATTTTCGTCGTTTATGTTGTTCAAAATGACATGTCCTCAAATTATTTGACGTGTTAGATAAGGTTGTTGTCATATAACACAGCACAACGGAAACGCCAGGAATCGATTTTGATGTAAACGTTGAGAGCGCATAATGTACAGAACGGTAATAACTCCAGTCCTGTGATTGGCTAGTATATATATTGGTTTTTCTTTATCATGTTTCCTGTATACTTTGGTACATGACAAAATCGTTATATGTTGTTTCCGGTGTGCTGTGTTACGTGATGAAAACCTAATCTTACACGTCAAATAATTTGAGGACACGTATAATATCATTAATGAAAATTTTGACTTTATTTTCTTTTTTGCCCTTCTGAAATCTTTTTTTCATAATCTTGATAACGCAAAAGTTTAAACAAAATACGTTGTATTTTAGAATTTTTTTTTTGTTCTCTAAATCGTAAAATGCGTGATTCAAAGATTATGTATATGGAAGGGCGGAAGGGATTACCGAGATTATCTCACCTCAGCTGACTACCTGCTGACAATTACCACAAACCAATTAGCGAAAGGTCCACATATCTATTGCATGACCGTTGAGGATGTGTATTTGAACTGAACGGTAGACATGGAGAACAAATGTTTGTGGGTGGTAGAACACATATTTATACGGACTACTCACGCCCCCAGTAGAACTCAGACTGATAGTCATTAAGAAAGATGTGATGCCGACGTCAGTCAAATTACGGAGTTTAAACTGACATTTAAAGGCATTGTTTTAAAATTATGTATTAAACAAATTAATGTAATAGATAAAACTCTATTTCGTCTTTTCATTCAATTATAAAAAATAACATGTTGTTTATTAAATTTATTGGAGTTTTTTTAAAAGAATCCGGAGTTCAATCATTTACATAGGTAAAAGAATGCAAAAACTGTCAAAAGTGATATGGTCTTCTAAGAGTGTTAATCCGGACCTGCACGCGGTCATATAGAGTGAGACAACGTTTAGTCAGCCTTTAATTCTCAACAATTAATACAGAAAGTTATCTATGGCACGTAATGGAGAACATGATACAATTTATCTAATTGAAATATTTGCGACATATCTTTGGAAATATGTCAAGTTGTGCATTTGAATTTATTTAAATAATGTGTGTCGGTACGCTTCCTTACAGGCATGAGTAGCTAGTTGAACAATAACTTGTATATGTTTCGACAAATTTTACAGTGCAATTAAGGCCCTGCTGGACCTCTTAGTTGCTTTTTAGGAAAATAACTTTTCCGTTAATGAAACCGAACATCTGTCTGAATAACATCTATATATTTGTGGCAAACTTAGATACTCCTAATTACAAATTCATAATTGTAGGGAAGAACCAGTTATAACTGTTTTTGGAAATTAAGTTTAGAACGATTTTATCCCTGGACTTAACTGTCTGCCCAAGACCGTATTTAAACATATCAAAGCATAATTCTAATGTTAATGTTGTCCTCTTAAATGCGATAAATTATAATATTCTCAATGAAGTATTTTTGAGAAATAAGTTTCTATAAAGTTTCTTAAATATGCATTTAAAGATTGACTATCGGTTCAGTTAAAATTTTATATAACACCTGTTTTCTATTGAGATTTATTGAGTACACTTTTAGACAAATATGGCTCAAATCGAACCCTTTAAAATTTTTCTGTCATGGCTATGGTGGAACCCTTCGTGGTTCTGTATGAGGCTCTCACAGCAACTGTTCCAAATATTTTTTCTTACATCAAAGAACCGTTTTTGGTCATAATGGTTCAGTAAAGAGCCATCCTCTTATCTAAAGAAGACTAATATACTTTAATTTTCAGAACATAGTATTTCTTTCATCATTCAAACTTCGCTTGAACATATGACATGAAAAACGACAGTGGTAATCCTACTCTTCTGTAAAAATCGCAATATTCTGTAAATGGCTTTGTCAAAAAGCTTACTGGAAAAAAGTTAGTTATGGACTATATTTACCTATTTATTATTAAAATTTCAGCTTAACTTTTTCCCTATCAACTTTAAATGTTTCACCTGGGATCACAATATACATGGATATTTTGATCAGCATAATCCAGGTCCAATCTTCATAAAAAGAGGCACGCGGTATTGTTCCCATTCGTCCGTTTCGGTAAAGTGCTGAAAACTGTGACGCTGGACTCAAGGGCCAAACACATTCCATCTAGATTCCAGCAACTTCACGTCATCAGGATTCATCTCAAATTCGCCCTTTCAATACGCCAGTAGGGTAAAATTATCCGCCACATAAAAACTTTCTCGCTGAGACTGCGTGCGAAAGGTTACCATGGTAACAATGACTCCTCTATACATGTATCTATGATATCTATATATACTATGAGCGCGCTGTTTACATTTCTTGTTGAGTAAAAATACAATTTCATTTTTAGCGAATTAAACCGAGGTACAAACTGTATGAATCCATGTAGCGGGTTTTTCGTTCGTACTCCATTGAAGGTAAAAAAAAAATTCTGTCAATCCTTATAACTAAATCAAAACAATACAGTAATTAAATGAATGCAGTTTACGCTAAAAAGAAGTTGTATTTTTACTTAACAACCGGTTAAGCATATCGCCAGTTCCCACGCTCCGCGAGAGATGTCGTGATTTCATTGTGAATTCAGCTATTAAAGTTTCTCTATATTTTCAAGTCCCAGGTTTGTCTGCTTTTAAACTTTCATTTTAAAGCCAAAGAGCTCCAACAAGACATTAAGCAATATTGGCTAAACAGTTACTACATGGCTTTAATTTGTATTGTTTTCTTTCAGACCTGTTTCGCAGAACATTTTCTCTTCCATGAGGAGATACCAGCTTATAGATTTGGATGCCGTAAGACACAGGTACATTTTCTTTCTCGATTAGCAACATCCCATTTTTATATTACCTGTTCGATCTATTACTTTGCTGACAAACCCGTTACCAGAGCAGCCTAGTCGGTGGGAGCGTCATATAGCCTAACTGTCAGAGCTATTTGGCAACACGAAGCCGGTCTGTCTGTTGTATCTTTATATTGCATGAACCGTTCGTTGACAGGGAAGTGGGGGGTCGTTTCCCATTGCCCAACTGTCAGAACTATTTGGCAACACGAAGCTGGTCTGTTTGTCGTATGTTTATATTGCATGAACCGTTCGTTGATAGAGAAGTCGGGGGTTGTTTCCTATACCATTTTTGCTGGCACGCCATTATATGAGTGGAATAACTTTGAAACCCAAAACAAAGACATTGCCTTGGTTGCATCATTGACATAAGCTTTATGTTAATAATAAGACCTAAGCTTACTTACATCACGAAATTATCGTTTTTCGGTGTGCAAAAAATATTTTGCAATTTGAGCATAAATTTTGCTTATATACTTATCTGTATTTTATGATTTCCCGGTGTGACCTGAGTCACACCCACGGACCCATTACGTTGGCAGGTAGGCCTCTAGAATTAAAGAGGGCTGCTGTTGTGCGGAAGCTTTTGTGATGTCCTTGTGTCGTAATTCGGAACTTAGGGGCAATATGGGCCTGATCTGTTGATTTATATTTGGCTAGCAATATTGTAGCTAATGTTTATACCTGTAAAGCGGCTGTCGAGTCTCTTTAGTCATCTGATATGGATTTTCGCGTTTTTATGCAACGCAATCTTGCATTACAGGAGTGTGAGAGTGATGTCAGCAAACGATTTGAGTTAAAATTTTGCGAAGAATGCTGTACTGGTGACTTGTGCAACAACAACATCTGCACCAACGGAACTGGCGAGTAACTTTACATAAAGAAAATACAATATTAAAATGGATCTACTTTAGAAAAAATGCATCATTATAGAATGTCATAATTTAATTAATTATTCGTTATATACTTTGATATTTGGTACTTTTGCAGTTTCATGAAATGGAAGGCTATCTGAACCATGTGACACTAACTGCATGATGAAGACAAAAAAATAGTATATAAAATATCTGATAGCAAATAGTTTAATTCTATGGACCTTTGCTTTGAACTAGTTTTATGTAACTCATTATGATGTTGAATTTGGAACTAAATTAAAGTTATGAGTCGCCAGATGTTTACCAAATGTTCAGTCATTTTATATAGTTTGGGTTTTTTCCTCAAATCAAAAATCAAAGTCCATTGAGTTGATACATAAGCCGAGTGCATGTTTTAATGATTGCCCGAGTGCATTTTTTAATGATTGAGCGAGTTGAAATAATTTTATTCTTTAAAAAAAAGGGTCATTACTGCCCAATATATGTGAACACATAATCTCCATATCCTACGGTCTATTTGCAGCCTTGCCGTCTGGGCTCCCATGCCTTGAATGCCGACATATTTCATCCACGGAACGCTGTTCTCGTATAAGCTATTGTGAACAAGGGGAGGTAAGAATCTTTAACGAAATTGTCTTTTCGAAACGCAAACTGTGTTCTATGTAGATAGAGAAAATCCAGGTTGTCTAAATCAGGCATTCAATGACAGCTTAGAAATGCAGACCTTGGAAGAAATGTATGCGCAGGAAACTTGTTTTTAAGACTATTTCCTGAACATTATGTGTATTTTGTGTTTACTACTTAATCCATAGGCTGTAAATTGATTATGTATTTTATTGGTGTAACCAATAAGAAATAATGCAAACCAATTATACCTAAGTATACACATGGCAGGCTGGAGAACTATCCACAAGATGAGTAATGTTTCAAGTCGTTTACCACTGGCAAAACTATTTGCAGCAAAATGACAAATCTCTCGTCAGCAACTTATACATAGGGCATTTGATATAATTATTTATCATTGCTGTTTGTCAACAGGTGTGCTATGCCGAACAGTCAAGTCCCCCCCATGAAGTGAAGTTTCAATTTGGATGCGTAAAAAAACCGGTAAAATCTTGCGTAATGTTTCCGAGAAAAACTGTCAAAATTATGTTAGGTTGTTCACGTCATTAATGTTCATTACAAATTGTGAATAACTGAATTAGCTAATGAGGAGCCTTTAGTTTGTGGGCGCGTTGCATAAAGGTTCCTAGTTGTATGCACTCCCCTTACTTAAGATGTTAGAGAAATATATACCTTCGTGAACTGGTCGCGTTTTCTCACCTATTCCACATGTGATGTAATAGTGACGTAAACAAATTCTAGTGGTGGGCATCAAAACACACCGAAAAGCCATACGTTTGCATTGACCAATCAGCAGGAAGTAAACGACCCATCGTTGCAACACTCTGGTTGAGGAGAGTGTTTCAAGGCTTTACTAAGCACTGGAAAAACATGAATTCTCTAACATAGCATTATACTAAAGATTTTATGGTTGTTTTAATGTGGCAATTGTACTGTTGGATACACCGCCGTCGTGTAAGTGAAACACCTTTGAAAATAGATTTAAACTCCAATCATGCAATCAATTAATCAGTCAATCTTTCCAAAATAATGTTTCACCAATGAAAGGTGAAGTCATTGTGACTATACCCTAGAATCATAAGATCATATGGTAGAGGTCAGGGTATTTAAAGGAAATCATTCATAAATAAATACACGTTGTACATGCCCTATACGATTTGCCAGACGCAAAGAATGAGCCTCTTATCAAATTTTCGATCTAAACTAGTATCTAAGGATAAGCTTACTTGTGCGCTTAAGAACATCTTTGCAAATTTGGTAAGATCTCCTTTTTTTAAATTTCCCCAGGTGTGTTCTTACCTTTCCGCTGAAATTATCGGTAGACGTCGTTCAGTGACTGATATCACACCTTGTCATGAGTGTTGTGAGGAGCCCGGATGCAACTATCAGGGATGTTCCCAGCATGATCAGGTAATGTACATTTATACCACATTTGTCAAGTATGTTTATGTACAATATGGAAATCCTGAGTTTAAGAATCAAGGGAATTTCTTCAGCAATAAGGCCACTTTTTTCACTTGTGATTGCAGACATCATGGTTCTGTGAGAAATCATGCAGAGTTATAAATTTATTGATGAATCGATTCAATTCAATATTTTAGTGTGTGACGATTGGTACTAAATATAATATAGCAGAAAATTTACGTTAAAATCGTAAGGGGATCCACCAGTATCAGCAATCTTTTTATTTATTTATTTATTTTTTATTTATTTTTTTTGTTGCGGAAAAATGACCTTTGCAGGTTTGGAAAAAATATATCTACCGTCGATTAGTGCAACAGAAAGATTTGCGTCTGATCCTGCCGCTGCACGATCTGCGCTGTATCGTTTGGTATCGATTTTTTTATATTACAAATATGATGATAATTAATTGCTATTTAATTGTAGACGACCACAACGGCACCCGAGATTAAAGGTCAGTTTTGTCTTATTCACTTACACTTGAGATACTTAAGGACACCTACGGATATTTGCACTATTTGCGAATCGCATATAGCATCGTCAGCACATTTAGTTTTTCTTGTTGTATAGTCCACGCCAATGGATTATTCAGAAGGTATTTCAGGCGCCTGATTTCTGGATGACCACTGCAATGTGTTCGTATAAAATGCTCAATAAACAAAAGGAATTACTTGAATTTAAGCTAATAGTGCGGACGCTCCAAACACAATCCAAACAAGACCCCATTCTAGTTCAGACTTTTTTGCAGTATCGAAAGAGTTTCTACCGGCAATATTTTCTGAACTTTAATATGTCCAAACTATAAAGGAAGTGTTATCCACAAAATAAGGAAAATGCCACAATGGACCAATCAAATAAGCCTACTTATTTTCTTCCACAGCCAAAGATTGCTGGGACCTTAAATCATTAAATCACATATCAGAAAATGGCGTGTATGAAGTATTTACACCAGACGGGGAGACGAGAAAAGTCAGATGTGACATGGAAACGAACGGAGGAGGGTGGACAGTTTTCCAGAGGTACTTTCTTCTTTTGAGAGTGCCATTGTTCATAACACGTTTGGAATATGCCTTGATATTCGATGCTTCGTATGAAGACGGATGCAGCCTCTTCCCTAGAGAAAGAAACTTCGAACGAGACAGGAGAACACCAGATTGAACCTAATTCAATCTGATTCGAAATCTCTTTTCATTTTCTCGTTTTCTCGCTTCGCATTCTCGAATTCTCGTGCCGCTTGTTGTTTGTAGCACGATGGACGAGAGCTGAGGGAGGTTATATGAGATATTGTAGCCTCATGCATCGCGTAATTCGTCAATTGCGATTCGGATGACCGGAACTATTTAAAATTGTAAATCTTGTATTTCTGTCACTTGCACACGTAGTATTATCAGATGTTCATAGTGAGCACACACAGATACACGTGTCATTTGAATGTATTATAATACTAACGCAGTTGCGTACAGTACTCTATCGCCTTATTTATTTATATTTACCTGGACAATGTGTCTAGCACCATTGAGTGGCCAGCTATATAGCACAATGAATAGGGCTTATTCCTCCGTCTTAGCCTATCCCCATGGGCGTCCGCAGAAAATAATGCTGGGGGGGGGGGGGGGGCGATTCCAGGAGAGGCTGTTTTACGTAATCTGACACAAATTTATGCTTACAGGGCACACTTGCAAGAAACTTCGTAAGTCTGGTTTTTTGCGTAACGTTTTCGTTAGTTTACTTATGAAAGAAATACACTTTCATGGAACTTCGTAAGTTATAGCCTATTTTAAAATGTCACATGACAGGCACTTAATTTTTTTCTTAAATATTCGTAAATATTCTTTTCTTACGCAACTTAAGCGTAACTTAAGAAGTTTCTTGCAAATGTGCCCAACAGGGTGGTTCAGGACGTTCAAAAGTAGTAAAAGTCCTTTAAGGACTCTAC
>JARFOD010020621.1:0-10995 GCA_031763545.1 Mopalia muscosa
CGAGCCACCAGCACTATGTGTTCTGTTGGCTTTTAACCGAGGGTGTTTGCCCTTGTGCCGCCCTCGAGAAGGCGGGGGTGGGTGAGCTTAAGAGGGACGAGACCTAATGTCTGCAGAGATTCAGAAGAGATTGTTTTAACATAGTTTAATAAAAGTTAATTTGAACTGGTCATGTATTTTATTATGGAGTTTATGATCAATTGTGAAACTTGATTTTCAAATATGGATAACACGTCCTTCACTCTTATTATCTGACCGTATAGCATATCAGTTCCTGACCAAATGACCGCTGTCCCTTATTACCAAGAGGCCGACTTTAGCGCTTCTACCAGACGTCGATCCGAGTCGTCCGCAGATTCAAATATGGTGTCGAATATTCATCATTAAAGGTGATACGACCAAGTCGCAGCTGGCTTTATCTCATGTGCCTTTTGACGATGGATTGTGGATTGTGTACTATGGTGTCGTCCAGTCTGTTATACTACGATTCATGTTTTGCTATCCCTTTTATCTACCTACTTTTGTTTAAGATTCTTTTTCGACTGAGGCCTTAATATATTTGCTCTAAACTAACACATTAAAAGGAAATGACGAGTGATTATGGCCAATGATGAAGCTATCTGGTGAAAGATTGGCCGGTTCACTAAAACCGTGCTCGAGTTGAATCTTGTTTTCTTGGGCACGAACCAAAACCATGACATACACGAGCTGGCAAAGTCGATACAGTAAGACATGTTTGTTAAAAGTGAGTTTTATATGTTTGATATACAATATAAACAGTTAGAACGAGAACACTTTTACTGTGTCCGTATATAGTGACTCGATAAGGTATGGGGTTTGTGCTTTAAAAAAGAGCCGCTAAAACCGAATTTACAACAAGGACCTCTGGCGAAATTTTGGGATAGAGATTTGTATTATATAGTTCAAATTGAGAAATGGGCTTGTTTGAGCTGTCTGTGCTTTCCTGTTAACTACCGTGTTTCCAGGGATACCCATACGACCAGGGACACCCATATATATTAATAAACAGTATACTAACATATAAAAAGATTTGTATATGCGTATTTATGCCCGCTCAATTATTGCCCAAATTGCAAATATGCTGTTTGCATGTATGTGTAAATACATTAATTTCCCCATACACATTCATATTTCAACGTCATTTAATTTCTATACCAGGATAGAACAAGCCCCTAAAGGCTTTAATTCCTCCATTCAATTTGTTCAACTGTATCTGAATATAAATTATTATTATTTATGGTGAATAAATCAGATTCAAATTCATATGACTGGGTATCCGGCAGAACACAACTTCTGAATGTTGGGTATCCAAATGACGAAAGGTTCATGAGTGATGTTCAGCCAATCAGCCCCGAGTTATTTATACGCTTACCAGGTTCAATTCTACGGTCAGTCCTTGCAGTTTTTCATATACACATATGGTTTATTAATTCTGTTCGCCATGAAGATACTTATATATGTATCAGATGCTTCCATGGTGTTGGTCCCTTTGGTTTATATTGTTTGTTTGAATGGTGTTTAACGTCGTACTCAAGGGTATTTCACTTTATATGACGACGGACACAAATACCCTGGGGTTTATAAGAACATACAGCTTAATCATGCTGTTGATCATTGCAGCTATTTATAAATAAATACCGTCAATTTTTGCTATTGATCCCACACACATACGGTTCATTCTTGTTGATCCGTGGCGTTATTTATAAACACCTACGGTAAACTTATGCTGTCAGTCCCAGGAGTTATGCACGTTCACATTGGCTCACATTACGAGCCAACCATGTTGTTCACCCCTTGAGTTATTTATGTACTCATATGGTCCATTAATGATGTTGATCTTTGCGGCTATTTATAGATTCATACGGTTCCTTCATAATGTTTATCCCCAGAGCCATTTACATAGACATACATGTACATTGATCCTTGAAGTTTTTAGATACACATATGGTTCAACTATGTTGTTCGCTCCTGGGATTATGTATATACACATACAGTTCATTCATACTGTCAATTTCTGGAGTTGTAGAAGTCAATCAGTTTGTGATGTGTTTTTATTGCGTCTTGTGAATGCCCTATCGTCTTTGATTATTGTCCTTGTCACAAAACAAGGTTTCTTTCTCACATTGGCCATGTACATCGTCATACGAATTCAATAACCAGAATTACCATTTAAACCATTTAAACAAACGTTATGAATATATCATATAGATATCCTGGTCATGCAAATACAATATTTATTTTCGAGCTTTGGTTCTTCAATTAGGTATTTGCTGTATGTGCGCTTGTGTAAAATATGCCACATATCTGCTAACTGTTTAGCAGTAGACCAAAATTCATAACGATTCGTACACAAAAAACTGTCCAATGTTTTGTGGACCACAGAAAGCAACTGCAAAAGAGAAAACATAAAATCGACTAGGTTGTTATATTCCTTGTGCTATATGACAATACCAATCCATAAAAGATATGTCTGGGCTCAGTATTCCCCGATGATTCCCTGTCTGATCATCTGTTAAATGCGTTTTGCCATTGAACTCGCAATCCTTGAGCCAGTCCATTGGACCGGCTTCTGAGACTATATAAGATTACGATTGTCGAGTGTATTGTTGATCGCATTTTCTTTAAACTCCGATAGGCTTCATATTATACACTTATTATACATGCATTGGCAATAACAAAACAAACAATGATATGACTTTGCCTTAAAAAACTGTAACTAAATATAAAAGTCTGTTCAAATGTTTGGGGAATTGATTTTTGTTTTTCGTTTTGAAGCGATACACTTTAGAAATTGAAAATCCATCTGGTTTTAATGCTCTGTCAAAATTCTCTTGAATTCCCGTATGAGTTTTAGTGTGAAATATTGCGCGAGTGAAGTTTTTTAATGCAAACAGCTCCCTTTGTACGTTTATTAGACAGGAGTCATAATGGAGAGGGTTTATTTCAATTCACCGACTTCTTCGTTTCATCTTCGTCGTTCCACACATGCATTATTGAACAGGACACCTCAAAGTTAATGGTTAAAACAAAAATACATTTTTGTTTTAGTATTCACATGCTACAAATAGCATATGTCTTATAAATATCCAGATACAACTCTCCTGTGTGTTCAAATGCACGTGGTCGCTTCACAGCCAAAAAAATTACTGGAGCTGGAATTCGTACTAATGTGGTTAGCGACTGCATTGTGCTATATGTTTGGCTGGAATGTGTCAACAAAACCCTTGACAAAGCCTATGCTCAATGACCATCAAGTTTATAAAGCACTCTTTCTTGCAACAGGCTCAGGTTTAAACCCATTCGGGAATCGAACTTGTCTTTTAGAAAGTGAAGTTTAATAGTGTTTTCGTTATTTTGGGACAACACTTGCTTAGTTTGAACAGATTCTACACAAAACCAGACACAAAAAAAATCGTTTATTAAAATTAACTTTTAATACCATTTCCCTCAAAGATGAGAAAAGTTAGTTCCGTATTTAATATGGGATAGGCTACATTCATTATTGCTGATTCATTGAGGACAACACTTGTATTCTGCTATAGGTATAAAGATCGGCCACAGAAACACAAATTGAAATATCCATTAATATTTTACCTGGCAGGCATTTAATATCTTTGGAAAGTTAACAGAGATGGCAGTGGGCGGTATTTGCTGTCTTCATTAAGCACAGGCTGCGAATTATATTTCAAACGAACATTTCACACTGAATGGTTGTGTTTAATATAATAATGTAGACATTTTGTTTTAGTATAAGGTTGTTTTATTAGGCACATTTTATTTTCGATGACGTTTGACTACCTATAGTTTAATCCATGAAATACATTGTACAAACACATAGCATGTCTAGCCATCTTTTTTATGGTTTAGATTACAAAAATCCTATAAACTTAGATTGAACCATTTTTCGTATCTTTAAATAAGATGTATTGGATTTTCTGACTAGCAACTGACAGTTTGATGCATACATAACGACTTTATTGCCCTTACTTTTATTTTGTTGCAGTACAGAGCAATGTTTATTTGTGTTCCAAAATTGTAAAAAACAAAATAATGGATATTTTGTCGCGTTTTTATCAATGCTGCTGAAATAGAAGTCCGTTCCACGAATCAAGATCCAAGATCGCATTCCCAGACCTTTTTGAGATGACGCCAAATTTGAAGTGGTTGTGAATTAGTGGCACGCTGGTCTAATGATTCGATGAACGTTCACAAGACGTCACCTATACTTGACTAAACATATATTCTGATAAAGGTTAAAGGTCATAAATATATCCAGCGTGAGCGTCTGCAGTACATACATTGTACGGTAGTCGCCGCGTGTGTGTCAATACGGTTGACTATATCATAATCGGTAGGGAAACAAGAAAAAAAGAATCAGCGACGTGGACCAAAGTTACTATCTGTGTGAAAAGTGTCAAACAGGTGTTAATAGCGTTTGGACTTTTCGTCTGGATATAAGCTTAGAGCTTATGGCTGAAATCCGTACAAGAGTTGGCACCAACTCGATTCGATGCAAAGGCGATTGTGATTCAGATACGGTGCAATGAATAGAAAAGTAACGCGGATTTAGTATGGATTACCTAGGAAACTCATCGTCACATATTTTCTGATTTGGTTCATGTGGTTCCGTTTTACGATCCGCTTATGCCGAGTCGACGAGAAGACAAACAAGCTCTTACCATGCTATCTTTGCTATTATTCGGCAGAGACTATTTAGGTGTTTTCCATGTTATCAAAACATAGTGTTAAATAGACAAAGTGAATAAACACACGACAAGCATAAATAGGATGTTTTTTTCTGAAAGACTGCCTTTCAGTAATTAATTATTTTTCTTCGTTCAAATTGGGCGCATAGAAAAATACGAGTGTTTCTTTTTGGGTGAATAAGTCATGTGTTAGTGCTGTACTTGTTCCGTCTTTCCTTTGTTTCTTACCAGTGTCTCACCACAAATTATCAATCATCCCATATATGCCAAGAATTTTCGGCGTCAAATCAAGATACTTTTAAAAGAAAACATAGCCAAATCGATGACCATTACTTTGATAGTCGTGCCAACAATCAGTGACACTAGACATTTAAAAAGGGTGTAAAGCACAGAATGGATATTCAGTTAGTATGCCTAAATGATACACTGAGGTCTGGACTCGTTCTTACCACGGATTCACCCAAACCCATCAAAGATCAGTCGTCGTTGCCGACGACTTAATGATCTCTATCCGAATCTTGACGATAATCTCAAACTCGAACGTAATGCGTGGCCATCAATTTATACTAGATTGTGTAACACATTTGAAGGAAGTGTATGTGCCGTTTACATGAGACATAGTCATTATCGATGTGCGATGACTGCTGAACTATGTTTGAAGAAAGCGTCTCTAGACGATAGGTAATGATCATTTGTTATTGCCTGAAGCAACTTAACACACGGGTCTATCGATATGGGCGGCACGATTCTCAAAGTGTGACTGACATATTATGATTCCTATGGTAAAGTAGATATTTCTTGTTCCTCTTTCCTGGAAAGAATATTCCTATCTGTTACTGCACATACAAGTTTAACATTAACGCCACATGGGGAGCTATTTCATGCATGTGGCAATTTAACTGTCTGATGGGAACAAACTTAACAAGACCGGATAATCACAAGCCATCACAACAACGTGAATCGTTTCGCTCATACTGTACATCTACATTGTCGAAGCAAAACCACCTGTTCAACATTGGAGGCCATAACAACTGCATGTTGGCGACTTTGCAAAGGCTTTCTAAAACAGAATCGAGCTTTATATTATCGCTTGGCTCAAAGATTTAAATCTGCAGAAGTTATATCAAACCATTTGCGATTACATACAATATCTATTTTGTTCGTGCATCAGGTGATTTAACGAATAAACAGGTTGTCAACCCGGCGCCTTCTGTTTCTCTGGTACTTCACCAGATCTAAAGTGGCAACAGGGATCCGATATGTCGTGGCGAATGGTAATTTATGTAGCTTGTTTTGTTGATATGACTATAGATAGTGGTTGACAATTCTAACGGCTTATTCCAATGTTTGATGAAAGCGTCTCTCGACGATTGGTTACTCTCATTTGTTATTACCTGCAGCTACTTAACACATGGGCCTATATATCGACATGGGCGGCACAAGTCTGAAAGTGTGATTGACATATTATGATTCCTATCGTAAAGCAGATATTTCTTGGTTCACTTTCGTGGCAACAACATTCCCAGTTGTTGCAGCCCATACAAGCTTAGCATTTACATCACATGTGAAGCTATTTCATGCACGTGACCATTTTAACTGTCTGATGGAATCAAACTAAACAAGACAGGACAATCGGAAGTCACCACAACAACGTGGATCGTTTCGCTCATACATCTACATTTTTGGAATCGACACAACCTCTTAAACTGTGGAGGCCATAACAACTGCACATGGGCGACTTGACAAATGCGTTGTAAAACAGAACCGAGCTTTATATTATTGCTTGGCTCATAGAGTTAAATCTTGAGGATTTATACCAACGAATTTCATATTACATACTATATGATATCTATGTAGTTCGTGCATCAGGTGATTTAAATATTAACACGGCTTGTCAATCGGACGCTTCCTGATGCTCTGGTACTCTAAGGGATCTTAAGTGGCAACAGGACTCCGATATGTTGTTGCTTTGTTGCCAGTGGTAAATTAAGTTGCTTGCTTCGTCGACGATGAGTCATAGCAATGGACGAAATAAAAAAAACGTCGGTCACCACTGGTAATGTGATTGGAATAACCATAAATATACGGCGATAAATCCGAAATCAAACATACACTTGTTTAACAATGACATGGATGATAGAATTCGCCATACATGACTCTGACCACAAATAATTGACAGGGTAATAAAACGAAGTAAATTGAAATCACAACAAAAAATGTTGCCAAACGGCTATGGCAAGCCATTTTATCACTTCTACCTTTTTTTCTACATATGTCGAATTAGTTTAGATTTCTTTTTGCTTGTGTTAAAAAAATTCATATTTTTACGGCAAAAAAAATCATAAATGTGAAAAAAAAAATTGTAAAAAGAATTTCTCTCATGTAAAATAAAGTTTTACTTTACATATGTACAAACGAGTTCCACTTATCAAAAAACTGATAAATGATTTATCCCTACAGCAAGGGGCCGTATCCAATTCGTGCTACTATCGTCTTGTGTAAACTTTCAAGACGAATACAAAGACGATAGGAATATATTCGTTTAACCTCAGCAGGGCACACTCCCAAGTCCAGAGAGTTGGTCAAGAAACGTTCCCCATGTACTGGCCTGCATCCAGATTACAACAACGTGTTATTTTTAAACAACCGTAATGAAATATCGTATAAATATTTTGGTCATCAAAATAGAATAATATTGTTCTAGTTTTGGTACATCAAGTGTATTTAAATTAGGTATTTGTTGAATGTCCGCTTGTGTTTATATATGCCATATGTATGCTAGCTGTTTAACCTTAGACCACAATTCATAACACTTCGTACACAAAAATTGGCCATCAGTTTGTGGACCCCACAAAGCAGCAACAACAAAGAAAGTATCAAATTGACACAGGCTGTTAATTCCTAGTGGAATATGACAATACGAACCTATAAAATATATGTCTTGGCTCCGTATTCCCCGGAAATTCCGTGTCTGATCATCTGTTTATCGCATTCGGCCATTGTACTTGCGATCCTTCAGCCAGTCCATTAGACCTGCTTCTGAGACTATCTGAGTTTATGATTGCCTATAGTGTATTGTTGATAGCATTTTCTTTAAATCCCGCTAGGCTTCGTATCATATACATGCATTGGCAATTAAAATCTAACTAAATATAAAAGTCTGTTGAAATGTTTTGGGAATAAACGGAAAATTGCATTCAACTGGTTTTAATGCTCTGTCAAAATTCTCTTCCCGCGTGACTTTCAATTTAAAATATTCTGCGAGCGAAGTTTTTTTTTAATGAAATCGGCTCTTGTACGTGTATTATACAGGAGTCACAGTGGAGCTGATCTATTTAAATTCATAGGCTTTTTTGTTTATCTTCGTCGTTCCAAACATCCATTATTGAGCAGGACAGCTCAAAGTTAATGGTTAATAACAAAAACACTTTGTTTTTGAGACTGCACATGCTATAAATAACATTTATACTATGAATATACAGATATAACTCTCCTGTTTGTTAAAATGTCTGTCGTCCCTTCTGTTCTTTTAGCAAATAGTCTTGTGATCCTATAAACAAAAATGCTCGGTTTAAATATTTATTGGAGTAAGTGACAGTAAATCATTTGATCTTGTGGAATATTCTGACGATCCATTTTAATAAAATAACTGGAGCCGAAACAGTTACTAATGTGGTTAGCCACAGCATTGTGCTAGTTTTTTGTGGGAACGTTTCAACTAAACCCTTGACAAAGACCATACTCGATGGCAATCAAGTTTACAAGAATTCTCCCTTGCAAGAAGCTCTATATCTGGAAACTAAACTATTCAAATAACTTCATCACATTAAAATCAATCAGCGTTGACCTCAATGTTGAGAAAAGTTAGCACCGTATTTTACTATTTGATAGGCTACATTCATTATTGCTGATCCATACAGTAAACACTTGTATTCGTCTATAGATATAAGGATCCGCCACAGAAACACAAGTTCAAATTCCCAATAATATTGTACATGACCAGAATTTAATATATTGTGATACATTTGGAAAGTGAGTAGAGATGGCAGTATATTCCAAGCCCGGTATTGCTGTCTTCATTTAGCACCGGTGGATAAACACATAACATGAGTTGACATATATTTGTTTACATGTTGGACAAGAGGCGACACGGTACAATTTCATTGCATATTATTACCTTTTTACGGACTTAGATTACAAAAATCCTTCCAACTAAGATTAAACCTTTTTATATCTTTAAATAAGATGTAATGGATTTTCTGACTAGCGACTGACAGTTTTGATGCATAATTAAAGCGCCTGATGAACTTATTGTCCATACTTTAATTTTGTTGAAATATGTGTTACAAAATTGTAAAATAAAAAAAACTATAGATGTTTTGTCGCTTTTATCAACATAAACAAATGTCACAATCTTTTTTACTGTCCAGCCTAAGGTTAGGATTAAACCAGAATGTTATGCTGCTGAAATAGTCCGTTCCACGAATCAAGATCCAGATTGCATTCCCAGGACTTGTTGTGATCACGCTAGATTTAAAGTGGTTGTAAATTAGTGGTACTCTAGTGTACTGATTTGATGAACGTCCAGAGGACGTGACCTATATGTGGCCAAAAATATATTGTGATGAATGTAAAAGGCCATAAAGATATTTTTGTTAGTCTCTTCAATGCATCCATTGTATAGTAGTCGACGAATGTGTCAATACGGCTGACCAATGAATCGAAAAGTAACGTGGATTTAGCATGAATTCTCTAGGAAGCCCATCGTTACATATTTTCTGATTCATGTCGTTCTGCTTTATGATGAGCTCTTGCCGAGTGGACGAACAGCTCTTACTACGCACAAGTTCTTTGCTATCGTTCTGCGGAGACTATTTACGTGTTTCTCACGTTTTTGTTAATAAAGAGATGAAAGAAGTGTAAAATAGATAAAATGAACAAACTCAATTATCAAAGCCATGCACATATGACATCATTCTGAAAGAATGGCTTTCAGTTATTAATTATTTTTCATCACTCAAATAGGGCGCATGGAAACGTACGAATGTTCATATTTTCTTGTGAGACAGTCAGCTCTGTGATAATGCTGTACTTGTTCCGAGTTTTCCATTGTTTCTTGCCAGTGTCTCACCACAAATCATCATTCATCCCATATATGCCAAGAAATTTCAGCGTCAAATCAAGATACTTTTAAAAGAAAACATGGCTAAATCGATCACCATGACTTCGATTGTCTTGCCAACAATCAGTGACACTTGACACTTCAAAAGGGTGTCAAGCACAGCATGAATATTCAGTGAGTATGCGTATATACTGAGGTCTGGACTCGTTCATTAAACGGATTTACTCAGACCCATCAAACATAATAAGATCGGTCGTCGTTGCTGTAAACTACCTTCGCGTATTCAGGCAAAAATAGGGAATGTTGCCGTCATACCTGAAATAATTTCGTTCCGGCATTAAATCCTACGCAATAATAAAGTTCAGCAAAGACAACCTCCAACAAGTTGGACATTCGAATCCTTGGTCAGTTTGCACAGAGTGTCTAGCGAGTGCTCAGGAGTGCCGAATTTTTCAACATTTCCAAGCGATCGGACAAATCAACGGGTATCTGGGTCTCTAGAACATATGGCCGTATGATATCAGCATGCTCAATACACGTTTGTGTCTGTAAATATGTATATGACTACAGATAGTGGTTGGCAAATGTAACCGCTTATTCTGATATATCTTCCCTTAAAAGGTCATGAATAGTCTCTATCCGAATCTTGACGATAATCTCCAACTCAACGTAATGCGAGGCCATCAATATATACTACATTGTGTAACAGATTTGAAGGTAGTGTATGTGCCGTTTACATGGGACATAGTCATTATCGATGTGCGATGGCTGGTGAACTATCTTTGAACAACGCGTCTCTAGACGATTGGTAATGATCAGTAGTTATTGCCTGAAGAAACTTAACACACGGGTCTGTCGATATGGGCGGCGCGATTCTCAAAGTGTGATTGACATTTTATGATTCCTATCGCAAGGCAGATATTCCTTCGTCTACTTTCCTGGCAAGAACATTCCCAGTCGTTGCTTTTGTTCGTTTGATTGGTGTTTAACGTCGTATTCAAGGGTATTTCACTTATATGAGGACGGACAGAAATACAGAACATCACAAACAAATCTCCTCCCTGTTATCCTTTAGCTCTGCGAACACCAGGGCAACAGAAAGCAACCTCTTTTCTCGCCTCTTACGATCGACCAATGAAGCCGAGG
>JARFOD010020632.1:0-10995 GCA_031763545.1 Mopalia muscosa
CCTGAATATACCAGAACCAGAATATACTTGCCCCCTTAATAATATAACAGATGTCTGAGTATGCTTACCCCTGAATATACCAGAACCAGAAAATACATGACCCCTTAATAATATACCAGATGTCTGAGTATGCTTATCCCTGAATATACCAGAACCAGAATATACTTGCCCCTTAATAATATACCAGATGTCTGAGTATGCTTACCCCTGAATATACCAGAACCAGAATATACTTGCCCCTTAATAATATACCAGATGTCTGAGTATGCTAACCCCTGAATATACCAGAACCAGAAAATACATGACCCCTTAATAATATATCAGATGTCTGAGTATGCTTACCCCTGAATATACCAGAACCAGAAAATACTTGCCCCCTTAATAATATATCAGATGTCTGAGTATGCTTACCCCTGAATATACCAGAACCAGAATATACTTGCCCCCTTAATAATATGCCAGATGTCTGAGTATGCTTACCCCTGAATATACCAGAACCAGAATATACTTGACCCCTTAATAATATGCCAGTCTGAGTATGCTTACCCCTGAATTAACAAGAAATCAGATTGTACTGAGTATCTTGAATAAACCTTATTGTAGTAGCCCTTCTGAATTTACAAGAAATTTAAGTACACCTGCAACTGAAATATTTGATTATTCTTGGAAATATGAGATACAAGCTTTTGAACAACAATCATATTTGATATAAAAGAACAATAAGCTTAACCTTATGAAATTAAACTTTTTTTTTTGCAGATAAATTGATTAATAAACAAATAAATTGCGGATGAAACGTTTTCAGTCAGGCCGTTAAAATCAGCCAATCGCTATTATTTATAACAGTTTATTTTTATGAAGAGTAAGACATGTATATTCATATATTGACCATGTTCAGTCCAATGTACATGTCTCTACCAAATTTATTTTTTTTTGTTTCCTTTTTTTTTTTTTCTCTCTCTTTTTTATTTTCGTCCTTTTTTTTTTCTTTCTTTTCTTGTTTTTGAAATGCTTTGTGTTCAGTTTCCACCATTTTATAATATTCATACCCTGTATGGCTTCAAGTGGCTTATCATCCTTTTATAACATTCCTATAGTACCGAGAAGCTTTGAGGCTGTTGTTTGTTGTTTGGATGACTCCGTTTTACCGCAACTGATATTATGAAATCACTCTGTTCCCATGGCAATGAAAAGAGTCCAGACATAAAGGACTTTTTACTTCATGTTATTGATATTTTGGATGAAATATAAGTTGAGTGATAAACATATACATTGATTCCCTAATGTATATTTGTTAATGGACGCTTGGTCCATTTAACAGATTGCCAATTTCATATTTGTTTTGACATTGTTTTTGTGCGGGCCATTCAAATAAAAAGCTTTAATTGTTTTTCAAATCAAACCTTATTGCAGCGACAGACAGGGTATTTCTGATACTATCCTCCCATTACTAATTTGAACCATTTTGTATAAGTTGTTTGAGCTATTTCTGTTTTATTTTCATGGCCTATCAATAGTATGATGACATTGAGTCGAATAAAGTTAATTAATTTACTGATAATGTACCAAAACTTTGAGCTCATGGCAGCCCTGTCTACTTTGTGGGTTTTTTTGTTGAGTTTTTTAGAACACACAATTAAGGCTGCATGCACATATACATGTATGCCAAACATGTCGAAATACTACACAAACGTAGAAGTTAAAATACCCAATTCTGAAGCCTCGGAATAAAAAATAACAGGAAAGAAAAAATGTGACCAATACAGGTCAGTGTCACTATATTAATAAGATTTTAAAAAACTACACATAAGGAAAAGAAAATAATTGAAAAGACATTTTTAAAAGATGAAAATATGCATAATGGTCAGATAAACTCACCAAAATTGTTTTAATTGAATGAAATACATGTATTGATCAGAAAATTGATCCTTGAAGCATTCCAGTATAGCCTTTAGGTAGGGTTTTTTATTGCCAGGAAGACAAAAAATCTGCTTTCTTCTCTTTAAAGGCCTACAGCCATGGATCAGTGGCTAGCGTGTTTGCCTACTGACCCTGCTTCGATATACCGCTCACTGGTTTGTCCACCTGTCTACCTAAGGTAGATGTGGCTCCGTCATTCACAGGTGTGGTTTTGACCGGGTTTCTTTTTGTTTTACTGCTGTATTTAAGTAAGAATAAGGGTGGACACCCAGTTACTTAACGAGTGAAACAAAAAGCCCATATTTTGACACCATACTTTTGATTTCTGGATAAAGCCCTGATCCATTGTCACATTATTGAAACACAATTAAGTCAACATTAAACCCCAATCAAACAAACAAACTAAAGATTTAAGTAGAAAATGGAATAACTGTCTATTGTTACTAAAATATTTTCCTACAAAAACAGTGCGGAAATTGCCATTACTGTTCCTGATACAACGTCGGATTTTTCTATCAGTAACAGGTTTCCTTGGTACATGTAAGGCCAGGTGAAGTCCTATTGTCTTTACTTAGCATTGGAAAAACAGTGTGATGTCAAAAAGAAAAAGAAAAAAATTGAAATCCTGATATTGGTAATGCAACAGCATTTGTGAAAAATATACTGTTGAATGTGGCATCAAACACTGGTCAATGAACATCTTTATTCACCTGTTATACTGTAATTCTTGCATTATTACCATTATATGTTGCGAACGCATGTAGCCCCGTGCGGGAGCGGGTGGGCCATGGCTGGCGAATACTCCCTTGGCTTCCTTGGTCGATCGAAAGAGGTCCTGTATTTGTGTCCATCATCATATAAGTGAAATACCCTTTGAGTACAACGTTAAACACCAATCAAACAAACAAACAATCGAACACAAGTAGAAGTGGGGTAACATAATTATACAATTTCTGGATTACCTGTAGACATCTCTACTCTTTTTAGTCAATTAACACCTGGTGCTGATGATACAGGTATTTGTATTACTGAAACATTGTAGTCTATCACAAAATAAAAAGTGTTTATTCAAAAATTGTTTGATCATTATGTCTTCAGAAGTCTATCTGTTCCTGTTATTGTCTGTTATTTTGTTATCTCTGTGAATGTACCCTTAGATCTGTATGGGTATGAATCAATAAACTAAAGTAAACTTAATTAGAAAAATGCACTATCCTGTTCTGTTTTTGGCACACGATCACGGCCCCTTTCTATGTTAACTATCCTTTGGTACACTGTATAGCACCAAACAAGTTATAAACCCATGAATGAGGCAGATGTGTGCTCGCTAGGTGAAAAAAAAAATTGGACATATGTTAACCGTGTGTTATGAATGAAACAGATGGCATAGACTAGGGTGTTTATAAACAATTAGTTCTGTTTTTATTATCATTATATCATTTATATGATCAAAACATCCTGTCATTGGTATACTGTTGGAGTCATATCAGTCACGTATTGCCCACTGTCGATTGGTATTATGGTATCACTGAGCCTGTTGTTTAGCAGGAACAGAACTCTGATTTTTCTTGCTTTTTGGCAAATTAGAATTTTACTTTTTCCATTACGCATTCATAATTCTATCTGTTCCTGTTATTTTGTTATCATCTCTGTTAATGGATCCCTTGGATCTGTATGAGTATGAATCAATAAACTTAACTAAAATGAAACTAACTTTTGGTTGCCACAGTATTCCAAGAAATTGAGGATGACTGAACAAAAACTCACTTATAACCTTGTTGCTCCCAGAACTATAGAAAGCTGATCTGTTTCTGTTGTCTTTGTATGCCTTCTTTTGATTTTTCTCTCTTGTCTTTTTCTATTGCCCGTGACAACAATGGTGGTTTCCTTCATCCCCGGGGCCCACGGCCGTGGCTTAATGGTTAGCGAGTGCGCTTCCTTAAACGGTACTTCAAGGTACTGCATATGGGATCAAATCTGTTGTCTGTCGACCTTCCGGTATATGAGCGAGTCACACATTGTGGCTCTAGCAATCATGGGGTTGGTTTTTACAATGATTCCTTCTGAGTTTCCACCGTATAAGGCAAGTCATATAAGTGAAATACCCTTGAGTACGACATTTAACACCAAAAAAACAAACAAATCTGTGTATTGTCCTGTGAGTGTCCTGTATTTCTCCTGTGATTTTTGTTTGTTTGTTGAGGGGATGGTTTCATTTATCATAGTCATATGTTGGACATTTGAGTGAGTGTAAAAAAACTTTAATATGGTTTTATGCCCAATGAAAAAGAAAAAATAATAATCAACTGTTATGTAGAAATCTGGAAGTGTTTGAAATTTGTTGCAAAGTTTCAAATATTTGTCAAAATTGGGAATGATCCCTGGTGGCAAATATTGCTGTAAATTGAAATAAGTTGTTTAGCTCCAGATGCGATAGGTGAAATTTTATTGTAGTAAATGTACAGAAAAACAGCTGATGCGACGATAACCATAACTTTAAGTTTTATTAACAGCTTTAAATACCTTTTTTCACTTGAGAAACAAATGTTATCAAATTTAAAAAGTGTTTCTAGCATGAAATCTGTGTAACATTGACAGTGTAACACCGGTTGACAAAATGGTTCATCGAAAAAGCTATATGCGCCTTCTGTTAATGATATGAGAAATATTTTTTGACAGACTTCCTAAAAAAGTGTGTCAGAGGTCCTGGGAATCTAGCTTAAATTGAATGTTGAGAGGTTAGCCATCTGTTAATGGCCACCTTTGATGCGTGTTTGTACTGTCTAATATCACCATAGAGTTAATGACTTTACTGGTAAATTATGTGATACCCAATATTAACTGGAAAGGTTCTTGAAAAAAATATGTAAAAATCTACAATTTTAAGGATTCAAATTTTACATAACTAAAGCCTCCATCGCGATGGCTCAGCTAGAAATTAAAAGTATGGTCATCCAAAATGGTAACTTTGCTTCACTTTTAAATTAACTGGGTGTCCACTTTTACAGTTTGCCTATGTCCTGTATGTTGAAGTTTCTAAAAACAGGGTGTCCAAATGGGGCAATTGTTCATTTCAGGGTATCTGAAGTGACGCTGACTGTCTAAGCCCTTCTGTCAATCATGTTTTATGTCAAAGTTTAGTTGCCTGTTTTAAGGCACCTTTTTTTATGACAATCAATTTAACATTACCTAGAAAATGTTGACTTAGAAGCTTAATATAAGTGAAATACATGTACAACTGTGCACAATGTTAACAGATTTTATTATTAATCTTTTAAAAAATTTCGGACGTAAGATTTGATCAATGCCAGAATAACCAAGTAACCACAAGTATTGTAACATTGGAGATTGTTTTGACTGATAAATGATAGGGAGCCATCCATGGACACGAGACATCTCTTTTTCATGGAGGCCCGCGGCCGTGGCTCAGTGGTAGCGAGTGCCCTTCCTGAACTGGACATGGTTCAATTTACCATTCATGGGTTTGAGTCCGCATTTTGACCATCAGGTATATAAGCGAGTCACTTGTTGTGCCTCTGGTAATCGCGGGGTGGTTTTTACGAGGTTTCTTCCCAGCTTTCCACCGTAATAAGGCTGTGTACAGTGTGAAGTGGACAATCCGTCGTCATATAAGTGAAATACCCTTCAGTACGACGTTAAACACTAATCAAACAAACAAAACAAACCTTAACAAATTAACACATTTGTTGGCCACACTTTAAATCAGTTGTGTTAAATGTGCTAGTATCATGCCTCAAGGACACGTTTTATTTTTCAAATACATAAAACTTCAAGCTGCAGGTCTCCTCCATACTTGCACTGTTTTACTTATTTCTATCTTGAAGAGTGTTTTCATACCTGGAAGGATAACACATTTATTGTAGCTCAGTGTGTACAAGAAGAGTACCCGTACAAATAGTAAACTTCTAACATTAATAATGCCTTTTTTGACTGTGAAGGTTTGATCCCATTGTTACACAAACAAATTGCATTGTATCTAAAGCTTGTTTAACTGTCATTCTAACTCCAGTCATGTGACATGGAAGTATATCACAAGACAATAGCATGTCATCTACATTTAAAACCGGTTTTCTGTAATGAGTTTAGATAATGGCATAAACTAACCTCATTCAACCCCAGGTTTCTTTGTATAAGCTAACTTCATTCAACCTCATTTTTCTTTTGTTTCAGGAAACTTAAGTACAGTGTAAGACCCCCAATAAAGCAAAGCATTTTTCTTTTGTTTGCTTACTTATGTGTTTACTTTCTGTGGGGGCATCCCAAACTGGAGCCATTCTGTTTGTGATTTCGTTGTACTGCACCTTTTGGCTATCCTGTATTTGTTTAAGTTTGTTGACAGTGGGGTCAAGGGGGATTTCCTCCACCCATTGGGCTGGCATGTTGCCATAAGAGTGGAATTACTCTAAGTACAGCATGATACCCCAATCGAAAAAAAAAAAAAAATTTTTTAAATAAATCATATTATAATATTTCTTGTTTTTCAGGTATAGAACAGGAAGGTATATTTCGTATCAGTGGTAGTGTCCGCGTGTTGGATAGATTAAAAAATTCATTTGACCAGACAGGGGAGGCTAATCTGTCAGAAGAAGATGATGTTATGGCTATAGCAGGATTGCTCAAGTTATTCCTGAGAGAATTACCCGAATCTGTTGTTCCACAGTCTATGACTCAACATCTGATTGATTTGGAGTTAGGTAGGCTGGAGTATCATGTAAAACTTGTATTGCTGTATAAATTTTGATCCATGAGCTTAAATCATAAGAATAAATAGTTAAATATTATTTCTACATGTATGGGATTTATTCTATTCAATAATGTTTTTAAAAGGGGTCTTGGAACTTTAATCACAGTAAATTAATATTAAATCAGCCTATAATTTATCATTTGTAATGTTACGGATTTGTTTGACGACATTATTTATTTAAAAATATAGCTCATCATTGACAAATATATTCTTAGAATGCCAAGCTGACAAAGCAATTAATGTATATTGGTTTGTATTCCAGGTTTTGACATTAAAAACGAGGCTTATTTTGGAAAGATTTTGGAGACACTTAACAAGCTTCCAGAGGAAAATTATAATCTCTTAAAATACTTGCTACGGTTCCTGGTCATTGTTACTCAGTTTGAACACAGCAATAAGATGTCTGCTACTGCCCTAGCCATAGTATTTGGACCCAACATATTCAGGTTTGTATTTCTTTCTGTATAAAATGCATCCACAGGTTCTAGTCCACCTGTTGACCATCGGTTATATGAGTGAGTCACACAGTGTGGCCCAAATAATCGCCAGGATGGTTTTTACAAGGTTTACTTCCCTTTTTCCATTGTATTTAGGCAAGGTACAGTGTAAAATGTACAAACTATCCTCCTTATAGTGAAATACCCTTGTGTACTATGTTAAACCCCAATCAAACAAACAAATCTTGTCAAAATGCAAGCGACCGAGTCAGTGCATCCTGTTGACGAGGTGCTCTCTGAACTAAGGACAACAGGAAGTAGATCTGTGTTGTGATGTTTTTTATTGTGTTTAAATTGCTTTCAGTTAGGCATTAAACCTCATGCAAACTTTGTAGAAACTAGTTTGGAATGTCCGGTGAATATGCACAGTATTCAAATTATATTCAAGTATTCTAACCCTCCACGGGTTATGTGCCGTGCGCAAATATACATAAGAAGGAACACAGCTCAGTGGTCTTAATGAGACAACAATGACCGCTTTGTTTATCGCAGTTAAGACTCTCTCCCTTTACATACTTGCTCTGCTTGACCATACCAATAGTTAAAATCCATTTTGAAGACAAAAACAGCCTATACTTTAAATTAATAAATTCATTAATCCGCAAACAAACTAGTGGTGTTGTGATATTTTCAATTCCCAAGGGGGTAAACTCATGCTACGTCTCAGCGTGCGATTGTCCATATACCAAATTTTCGATAATAAAAAAAATCAAACATGGCCGCCTCCACTTCAAGTTTTGTTTTTAATTTTATCAAACGTACAGCACAAATAGGAAATTAGTTGTGGCGAACATAGTTTAAAACATGTCTACTTCACAATCACTATAATTAATGGCATCAAAATATCATAAAAAAATTGTTTTGGAAGACTTTTTCTGTGGAGTTTTTTCGCTGTTTTACATCTCAGCGGAGTCTGATGGTGTTGTCATGGCAGCACGCGATGCCAGCGGAGGTAACTTCTGATTGGTTGTTGACGGTTTGCTGCATACAAGGGGAAATCAGGAAGAGCCACTTTTGAGGCTGTGAGAGAGCTGTCATTTTTGGGGTTATAATGGTGTTTGAACCCTCAACATCAGTCATAGTTAGGTTTTTTTTAGACCTGTTGTCATTTTGACACCTCGTCAAATCCCTTGACGCCTGTGGCAGCTCGGGTTTTGACCCGAGGTCTTGAACAAATGTAACTATGACCTCTGGCTCAAGCTTACAACACTAATCTCAAACTGATGTTAGAACTAAGAAATAAAAAGAAAAGATGGGTTTTATCTGGCGGCTTGATCGTGCAATTGTTCTCTTACAAGGAGGTACATCAAAATATATTAACCAATCATCAACACAAAGTAGACAATCAGAAATAGTTTGGGTGTGGGGGAGGGAAATTTGTTTTGAGGATTATGTATCTTTTGGATGTTTCTGTTTAACAAGAAACAAATCAGTATAGGAATAATTCCACCATAGGTACTCTTTTTAAGTTTGTCGATTGTTTTGAACATTGAGCCACATATTCAATTTATTTCAACCCTGTAGATCATGAACAGATTTTCCTGTGTGCTGATTAAGATAGGGCAACAGTTAATTGGATGGTTAATGTAGACTCACTCCTCTTTTAAAAGTTTGTGTGTATTAGAGTTTGGATTTTCGAAATTTTGATTAATCACAATTCACACCTCTCGATTTCGCTTCACGATTCAGTAGAGCCAAATTTTGATTCGGTTCAATTTGTTGAATGGAGACACCAGTTTTGTTATTCAACACTTGCCTGCATGTCATGTCCGGCAAAATTCAATGCGATTGTACTTAATACATGATTTTATCTTGTATTTGAACTTGAATTACCCGATTAAAACTGTAAATTAATTTCCGTATTGTTTATTTTTGTTTATTCGTCAATTAGTACAATTCCTATTGTTTTGCTGTTGTTGTACTCCTCATGGATATGATTGGCTGACTGTTGTCGTGCGTTATCCAGGCTTTGTGAACTTGAAGACACGTCCTTCATGTAACATCCCATGCCAAACATTAACGGAAAATCTGGAGATTACCCAAACAAAACACATATCACGGATCAAAATTATATCTATGCTGTGTTGTTTCCAATAGAAAAAAATCAAACACTGCAACAACCCTGCGATAGCTGCGCATACAGTAATATTCAGTATGTTTTAATCATTCAAGCTATATTGAATAGATCCAATATTTATTAAAACTTTTATTTCAACATTCAAAATTCAAACTGGGTTACTGGAAGTATTAAAATATTAAAACTGCAACCTCTTCTCGCAAGCTCTACTGTGGCATTCTCTGCAGAAGGAGTGTTATAACACTACTGCATGGCTTCTATTAAACAACCCGTAAAGAGAGTTGATTTCGGTACACAAGGCTTTAAATGTTATTTACAACAGATAACAGTGCAGTTATTGAGGACAAACAAATTAAAAAATTTGACAGCTTTTTATGCAAATTTTAGCTAGTTAAAAGAACTATTTTTACATAGTGCACCTGTATTTTGACTAGTTTAGTACCAGGTATTGCAACCAATCGCTAAGAGAACACTCTTTGGTATAATATCGCATATGTTGTATAGGCCTACTAACGCATATATCTGTAGACTTCTACTTTGGGTCACTGAATCGAATCGGATGAATCGAGAGTCGAAAAAAATAATCAAGAATCCAAGCAAATCGAAGAATGGTCGAATTGTGACAGCTCCAATTCTTGAGGATTTATTTGGTTGATTCCCATATCCAACTCAGGTATACCAGGGACTGAAATGAGGGGACTGTATTTGTGAAGTTTCTTTTGCGTTTTCCACCATATATAAAAAAAGTAAAAGCTTATGATTCAGAGCTATTTCGTGGGTGGTAGTTTTAGGGCTTAGCAAGCAGTTAACCCCAAATCTAACAGACAAACTCTAGATACATGACATCTTCTTTATAGGTGTGGTTATGGAATTGAAGGTTTGAAGGACCAGGGTATTACAAACAAGATTGTCTGCACATTTATTAATGAGTATGATAGGTTATTTAAAGATGCTGATGAGATTTCACCATTTTCTACCAAACTCATTCAGGTAAGAGTATTGTTATCCTACATCATTTAACATTCCTTTTTTTTTCAAAGACATTTCAATGGCCCTGATTAATTGCTGTTGTAATATATTCTCATATATAATTACTGCATCAAATTGTAAAATTCCAAACTACATCAATTAAATTATGCAATGAAACTTCTTAAGTGTCACTTGATTGTGTAGGTACAAGGAAGTGCAACACAGAAGACACCACCTCCTCGACCTCCACCACCAAAGATTCATGCAGGGGAGATAACAACTGTTATTACTGCACCTGTTGCACCTCCGAGAAAGGTGGGCTAAGAAAATACATAATATGTTTTGATTAAAATTGTTCCTATATATTGCTCATTTCTCAAAATTCCAAGTACCAGATCCTGAAGGTCTTAAATACAGTTAAAAACTGATTTTTTTTTTTTGTTCTACTAAATATTTATTGTGTAGAAAGCTATTATCTGTCTGTTTATATCAAATTAAAATCACCAGTTAAACAATCCAATAATTTATTGAATCAATTTCATTATCTGATGAATCTAAATGTATTTACATCTGAGATTTATTAGCCCACAGTTATTCTGACTGTGGGCTATTTTCATCACTCTCCGTGGTCCGTCTGTCCATCCATCCGTCAGTCCCATAACAATTCTTGTTATCACTATATTTCAGCAGCTGCTGCTCCAATCATATTAATATTTTATTCAAAGCTTCCCTACATGGTCTAGTTTTGCAGGTAACATTTTGGTTAC
>JARFOD010020643.1:0-24551 GCA_031763545.1 Mopalia muscosa
GATCAGGTTATGAAAATGGAAATTAATGTATTGTGTTACACACAAAAAGTTTTACTTATTTATAGAATATGGTTTTTTGGTGGTCTTCTTCTTTAACATACAACACTTTTGTATACAAAACCGTTTCTAAGGTTTTCGATTTAAGTGAAAATCGTTTTAAAGTTTTATAGCCTATGTGATAAAAGTTGTATTGTGACAAAGTGTGGCTCAGTATGGACATGAATCAGATCAACGACTGGCGGAACTGAGACCCAAACACCAGCAGTTGTGGTCCATAACTAAATAAATTGGGCAGTCAGCATGTGTATGATAATAGCTTTTTTTATTAACAGAAGACACTTGTTTGCTTACCCCAGTGGTTTGGTTCTTGTTGCGCTGACTGGCACCGTTTACAAAACTTTCTCTGTGATTCATAGTAAATGATACAATGACCAACATAATACAACAGACACAAAACACAATACTTATATATTTAAACAAACCTCACTTTAAGCGAATTTTAATTTCTGTTGATTATAGAATATTATAAAGGAATATAGCATGGAGACGAGATAAAATGTATATCTAATAATTAATGGAATCATTGGTGGATACAATAACAAACGGCTTGTTTTATAAGGTTCATCCATTCCCATGTCGGTGTACCAGTCCAATGGGTGAATGAAACCACCCTCGACACCACTGGCAAAAAAAGACAGTTCAATACAGGACATAATATAAAAACATCACAAACACGTCTGCTTTATACTGCCCCTTAGCTCTGAAAGTACCAAGGCAACAGAAAGCTCTCTCCTATCCCTCCGACAGCCAGTTTTGAAGGGATTCAAAACGACTTTTTCAGTCGGTGTTTCCCGGATAAGACTAGTGCCTTCGACAGTCAGCTGTGTTGTATTAAGAAACTAAAATGAACGTTATTTATCTTTTGTTTAAATTAAATAGGGTAGATCTACATAGCGCAAACAGGACATTATAGCGTTAATAACATCAGTTACACCGCTTTTTTTGTCCAAATTTAAACAAACTATACGGAGTCGTCTGTGAACATATCGTACTGTCAATAACCCAACCCCCGTCACCCCTCCTCCAAAGAAGAAAAAAAAACGAAAACAAGTAGATTACTATAAAAAAAAATAACTACTGGTGACAACAAATAATAAGAACATGCACATAAATCATACATAAACAAATACAATATTTACGCATTTTCCCGGCGTTGTTTTCGTTTCCTGTAGAGAAAGAAGCCTACACCAGCTATGATAAGGATGATGAGAAGGCTAGCTACAACACCCCCAGCGATAGCTCCGCCTCCGGAGTTATCTCCCTTTGAAGTGATTACTCGCCCTGCAAATAAAACCAGGTGAATTCTAGCAGGTCCAGTGCTTAAGGTTTCTTTTGTCCATAAACAATTTTATTCAGAGTTAAGTTTGTATATACATACCGGGTATATATAATACACTAAAGGCCTATATTACCATCCCCATGAAGATTTGCAAAATCTCTCATAAAAAAAGTAAAGAACTGAACAGAAAAGTGAATAAATTAACATGAAAAGACATGACAGTTGTTGAATGCTCTGACATAGTATTTACTGAACTGAGTCGTGACCGTAAAGCCTTAAAATGAACATGAAAAGAACATACTGTGCAACCAACCACTTTTGAACTTACCCTTGAAGTTTCTGGATTTATAAAACAAACCAAAATACTATTAATGAGTCATAATAATAGCATATGCTATAAGCTTTGACACGCTGGGAATCTATCCAGTGGTATAAACCAAATCGAGATAATTCTTGATATGGTGAATGGTAAACGCTACAGAGCAAAACCAAATGTTTTCGCTCGGTTTCCCAAATTTTCAATATTCAAATTTATATTTTTTTAAATTCTCGATTAAGGCATACATGATTTTTACTCATGTTCAGTCAGTAGAAAATACCAGGCGTTATAAGGTGATGTGGTTTAATAGCCCTCCAACTATCATTATAATTGGGCCTAGTATCATTAGCCCACCAGATTGGACTTCAATATGTCCGGTCTATTTATGTGACAATACCATTTAATAAATTCCTATATACCCGATTCGGATTACTGGAATATTTATAAATGAGAAAATTGGATGACATCTGTAGTCATGAGTCGCTAATATAATCCACATTCTCATTCATTGTCACTGTCACTTCAGTTTAAAGCAGACTACATTTTCCAAGGCGTATTTCTAGAAAACTATTCATGTTGGAAAGTTCAAATTTGTACCATTTTAAAGAGCACAGTGCCTCTTTTTTTACTAGTTCGTCCTTAATTTTTAAAACTGTTTCCTGAAAAATTTATTTGACATTTTTCTCTGTTTAAAAAATTAGGTGTTGATAGAAACATGTATCATGTGAAGTATATTTGACTTAAAAGTGAATGGCGAGAACCTTGGACATCAACCTAAATTGATTATTTTGCTCTTTGAAAGTGAAAGTGATACATACTTGCTCTAGTGGTCTTTCCTGGACGTTCACTTGAAGTTACTGGATTTAAAAAAAAAAAAAAAAAGCCTAATGATGAGCAATAAAAAATTCATTACTAATGATACGTTCGAAAACTATCCAGTGTCATAAATAAAAATAAATATAATTATCGGAATGGTGAACAGAACGCAGCATTTAGACAACGACAACAACTACAAAATGAATATAAAAATTCCCGAAAAACAAAACAACCCTCCTCCACTCCCCTCAAGAAAAAAAAGAACAATAAAAAACACAAAAACTTTATGTCATAAGCCAGTGTCTTACAGAGACAGGTAAGGAAGATGACCGTTCCTGAGGATATCAAAATATAAAGATTTGCAATAAGAAAAATCAATTTATGAGCAATAAAAATTGCATCACCCATGACACTAAAAAGCTATCCAGTATTATAAATTAAAATAAATAGAAATAATTATCGGAATGGTGAACAGAACGGAGCATTTAGACAAGGACAAAAAGTACAAAATAAATATAAAAAACCCTTAAAAACAAAACAACCCTCCCCCAAGAAAAACAGAAACAATAATAAAAAAACACGAAAAAAAAAAAAAACGAACTTAACAATTCTGGACAAACAATGTCTAGATTAACACACTGGACTCTATAACTGTTGGACTTACTCTTGGAATTTCTGGTCTTACTTAACAAAAACAAAAATCAATTTATGAGTCATAAAAATTGCATTACCCATTGCACCTTCGAAAACTATCCAGTGTTATAAATTAAAATAAATAGAAATAATTCTCTGAATGATGAACAGAACAGAGCATTCGGACAAGGAGGGGAACTATTTAAAAAATCTATAAAAAGACTCTTAAACTAAACAAAACCCCAAAACACCCCACCAAACAGAACAGTAAATATATGTATTATTGTGACGGCAGACGGCAATTATGGAAAGCTCTGACATAGCATTTACTAAACTGCTTCCTGGGGGTACAGACTTATAGTGAATAGGAAGGGAGACACCTGCTCGAGATGTCTTTTTAGGACTTACTCTTGAAGTTTCTGGATTTTCTAAACAAAAACAAGAAACACTTTATGGGTCATAAAAATTGCATTACCCATGGTACTTCAAAAACTATCCAGTGTTATAAATTAATTGAATAGAAATAATTCCCGGAATGGGGAAGAGAACAGAACATTCGGACAAGGGGTAAAACTCTTTAAAAAATTATAAAAAAAACTCTTAAAACTAACAAAACTCCAAAAACCCCAACCAAACCTGAAAAAACCCCTGAACTAAACAATGTCTAGATTACCCCGACTGAACACTAATATAAAACTGTTTAGTAACTCTAGAGCCCTATCGTCTTTATCCCATAAGCCAGTGTCTTACAGAGACAGGTAGTGAAGAAGCACGTTCCTGAGAATATGAAAATATAAAGATTTGCAATAAGCAAAGAACTGAACAGAACAGTGACTATAGATATTATTGTGAAAAGATATGACAGTTGTGGCATGCTCTGACAAAGCATTTACTGATCTTCCCGAGGGTAGGCTTACAGTCTTAAAATGAATCTGAGCAGGAATGGACCTACCTGTTCGAGTGCTCTTTCCTGGATTCACGCTCGTAGTTTCTGGATTTATAAAACAGAATTAGAAAAATTAAATAAATATTTATGACTCATAGTACTGGCACTTTCTATGATACTTTCGGAAACTATGTTATAATTAAGTTGAAATAAAGCTCGATATGGTGAATGGTTCCGATCAAAATCAAACATCTTCGTCACGTCCCCCAAACTATTTATATTGACGTTTTGTTAATCAGTCATCATTTTAATTTGTGTTAAGTCCGTAGAAAATACCACGCGTTATCGATCGCATGCTTTAATAGGTCCCTAATTATCATTAGGCTTCGTATCATTCGACGCCCACTATATTGGTCTATAATATACACCGGCCTATCTGTGGAAATTCGGTTTAATACATTCCTACATTCCCAAGTGTAATTGCTGGCAAATTTATTAAATTAAAAAAACGGATAACCGAATAATTTTATGTGGCCATGCACAGATTAATGTGACCAGATACAGATATAGTAGAATCCTGTTATAAACTGGCTGTGTATTAAAGCGATATGCAGCTTAAGAGTAACTATAACCAAAAGTCTATGAACTAGAAGTTTGTAACTGCTTTATAGATAAGCTAACCGGCATTGGGGACCGAGCCTCCTGTTATAACGTATCATGTGACGTAGCACACAAGAAAATTCAGAACGCAACTTTTAAAATGATGTATTATGGGAAACTTCTGGCATTCCTTGACCACAAGGTTTCTAACAAAACGAAATGCATTTACCTAATGCAATATGTGCCGGTTAAATGGATCAGAAACGCCAAGTAAATTGACAGATATTAAGCCAGTCGTAGGAACGAAAACAATTGTTATACGCAGTGGTTGATCAGGGACGAAATTACCCAGAGATCCTCAGAACTAAAAAAATACAAGTCTGATATGTGACGTCATAGTTTTTTTGCTGGTCTACAATGTGGATATTACTATATGACAGTTACATACTTCTAGTTAAAAGACTTCTGCTTTAACCAAAAAAAAAGGAGTTAAAACGAGAATTTGTAAAAAGCAAAACGCAAATACAAAAATTTCTTTAGTTTGCTTTATTTGTCGATCTTGAAAAAAGTCTCCGGAGTTATCTCCCTTTGAAGTGATTACTCGCCCTGCAAATAAAACCAGGTGAATTCTAGCAGGTCCAGTGCTTAAGGTTTCTTTTGTCCATAAACAATTTTATTCAGAGTTAAGTTTGTATATACATACCGGGTATATATAATACACTAAAGGCCTATATTACCATCCCCATGAAGATTTGCAAAATCTCTCATAAAAAAAGTAAAGAACTGAACAGAAAAGTGAATAAATTAACATGAAAAGACATGACAGTTGTTGAATGCTCTGACATAGTATTTACTGAACTGAGTCGTGACCGTAAAGCCTTAAAATGAACATGAAAAGAACATACTGTGCAACCAACCACTTTTGAACTTACCCTTGAAGTTTCTGGATTTATAAAACAAACCAAAATACTATTAATGAGTCATAATAATAGCATATGCTATAAGCTTTGACACGCTGGGAATCTATCCAGTGGTATAAACCAAATCGAGATAATTCTTGATATGGTGAATGGTAAACGCTACAGAGCAAAACCAAATGTTTTCGCTCGGTTTCCCAAATTTTCAATATTCAAATTTATATTTTTTTAAATTCTCGATTAAGGCATACATGATTTTTACTCATGTTCAGTCAGTAGAAAATACCAGGCGTTATAAGGTGATGTGGTTTAATAGCCCTCCAACTATCATTATAATTGGGCCTAGTATCATTAGCCCACCAGATTGGACTTCAATATGTCCGGTCTATTTATGTGACAATACCATTTAATAAATTCCTATATACCCGATTCGGATTACTGGAATATTTATAAATGAGAAAATTGGATGACATCTGTAGTCATGAGTCGCTAATATAATCCACATTCTCATTCATTGTCACTGTCACTTCAGTTTAAAGCAGACTACATTTTCCAAGGCGTATTTCTAGAAAACTATTCATGTTGGAAAGTTCAAATTTGTACCATTTTAAAGAGCACAGTGCCTCTTTTTTTACTAGTTCGTCCTTAATTTTTAAAACTGTTTCCTGAAAAATTTATTTGACATTTTTCTCTGTTTAAAAAATTAGGTGTTGATAGAAACATGTATCATGTGAAGTATATTTGACTTAAAAGTGAATGGCGAGAACCTTGGACATCAACCTAAATTGATTATTTTGCTCTTTGAAAGTGAAAGTGATACATACTTGCTCTAGTGGTCTTTCCTGGACGTTCACTTGAAGTTACTGGATTTAAAAAAAAAAAAAAAAAGCCTAATGATGAGCAATAAAAAATTCATTACTAATGATACGTTCGAAAACTATCCAGTGTCATAAATAAAAATAAATATAATTATCGGAATGGTGAACAGAACGCAGCATTTAGACAACGACAACAACTACAAAATGAATATAAAAATTCCCGAAAAACAAAACAACCCTCCTCCACTCCCCTCAAGAAAAAAAAGAACAATAAAAAACACAAAAACTTTATGTCATAAGCCAGTGTCTTACAGAGACAGGTAAGGAAGATGACCGTTCCTGAGGATATCAAAATATAAAGATTTGCAATAAGAAAAATCAATTTATGAGCAATAAAAATTGCATCACCCATGACACTAAAAAGCTATCCAGTATTATAAATTAAAATAAATAGAAATAATTATCGGAATGGTGAACAGAACGGAGCATTTAGACAAGGACAAAAAGTACAAAATAAATATAAAAAACCCTTAAAAACAAAACAACCCTCCCCCAAGAAAAACAGAAACAATAATAAAAAAACACGAAAAAAAAAAAAAACGAACTTAACAATTCTGGACAAACAATGTCTAGATTAACACACTGGACTCTATAACTGTTGGACTTACTCTTGGAATTTCTGGTCTTACTTAACAAAAACAAAAATCAATTTATGAGTCATAAAAATTGCATTACCCATTGCACCTTCGAAAACTATCCAGTGTTATAAATTAAAATAAATAGAAATAATTCTCTGAATGATGAACAGAACAGAGCATTCGGACAAGGAGGGGAACTATTTAAAAAATCTATAAAAAGACTCTTAAACTAAACAAAACCCCAAAACACCCCACCAAACAGAACAGTAAATATATGTATTATTGTGACGGCAGACGGCAATTATGGAAAGCTCTGACATAGCATTTACTAAACTGCTTCCTGGGGGTACAGACTTATAGTGAATAGGAAGGGAGACACCTGCTCGAGATGTCTTTTTAGGACTTACTCTTGAAGTTTCTGGATTTTCTAAACAAAAACAAGAAACACTTTATGGGTCATAAAAATTGCATTACCCATGGTACTTCAAAAACTATCCAGTGTTATAAATTAATTGAATAGAAATAATTCCCGGAATGGGGAAGAGAACAGAACATTCGGACAAGGGGTAAAACTCTTTAAAAAATTATAAAAAAAACTCTTAAAACTAACAAAACTCCAAAAACCCCAACCAAACCTGAAAAAACCCCTGAACTAAACAATGTCTAGATTACCCCGACTGAACACTAATATAAAACTGTTTAGTAACTCTAGAGCCCTATCGTCTTTATCCCATAAGCCAGTGTCTTACAGAGACAGGTAGTGAAGAAGCACGTTCCTGAGAATATGAAAATATAAAGATTTGCAATAAGCAAAGAACTGAACAGAACAGTGACTATAGATATTATTGTGAAAAGATATGACAGTTGTGGCATGCTCTGACAAAGCATTTACTGATCATCCTGAGGGCAGGCTTACAGTCTTAAAATGAATCTGAGCGGGAATGAACATACCTGTTCGAGTGCTCTTTCCTGGATTCACGCTCGTAGTTTCTGGATTCATAAAACAGAATTAGAAAAATTAAATAAATATTTATGACTCATAATACTGGCACTTTCTATGACACTTTCGGTAACTATCCAATGTTATAATCTAAGTTAAAATAATGCTCGAAATGGTGAATTGTTCCGACCAAAATCAAACATCTACAGGTCCCCAAAACTATTTATATTGACAGTTTCTACGATTTTTCCAATGATCAGTTTTGTTAATCAGTTATCATTTTAATTTGTGTTTAGTCCGTAGAAAATACCACGCGTTAGCTATCCCATATGCTTTAATAGGTCCCTAATTATCATAAGTCCTCGTATCATTCGACGCCCACTATATTGGTCTATAATATACACCGGTCTATCTGTGAAAATTCGGTTTAATACATTCCTACATTCCCAAGTGTAAACCAAATCGTCCTGGTTGACCAGGGACGAAAGTACCCAGAGTTCCTCAGAACTAACAAAATACAGGTCTGAAATGTGACGTCATTGTTTCTTGCTGGTATACAATGCCAAGGGCATTACTATAAAGGTGCATTCTTACGGTGCGAGTTGTAGTAACGATTTCATGGAAATCTCCTTGTTTGCAGAGTTTTAATTGGTCGACTGGTTCATAGTTTTTGATCGTCCAATCAAAATTCCGTAAATAAGGGGAATCCCCTTAAGTCGTTACTACAAATCGTATCGTGATAATGCGCCATATGGCAGTTGCAAACTTCTAGTTAATAGACTTCTGCTATAACCAAATAAAAGGAATTTTATTTAGATTTCGGTTGCAGAAAACCAACGGTATGTGAGATGTTTCAACGATGAAAAGAAATGTTGTATACAACCAACTGATGGAATCATCGGCGTCTTATAAACAAACCATAACCTTCGGGTTAATGATAAACTTGTAATGGGAGAAACACAAAGAATTGTTTATTGCTAAAAGAAATAACGCCATTAATACGAGAATTTGTGAAATACAAAACGAGAGTACAACGATTTTCTTTAGTTTGCTTTAATTGTCGATTTTGAAAAAGTCCATTTCCTATCTTCTTGCATATAAATGCAATTTACCTAGACAGGCCTAGAAAAAACGGGCCGCTTGAAGTGTATGTGATTCTAATACTTAAAAACGAATGTTTTTAATGCAAAAGTTTAACTTGCAGGGGATGGGGGACAAGACGTTTATCTTGCTATCCCTAACGGTTATTGGTTTTTTTTATTATGGCAGCGTGATATGACTGTAGCGAAAGATGTAAGTATATGCTCACCAGGTCCTACTGGCATTTTATGATATGAAAATATAAAAAATCATCTGGTTTAATATCACGAAGCTCTGGTCTCGGTTTAAACTTAAGGATAAATAAGTAATCAAAGGTAAATTAAATCAACCGCCCCCTCCCCTCTCCTCTCCCACAAAAGAAGCTTCGTTTATATATACATTAGCTTGGGTTTTCTACAATTTTAACAGAGCTTTGAAAACTAAGTGTACTAACAATTGGAATATTGCCACCACCCGAAAGATGAAATCATATCCCCACATGTGCACCAATTTATTGAGCATCGATAATGTGTCACCCGGAGAGATCAATATACATACAATACATATTCTAGCATAAGCCACTCTGTGTAGAAACCATTGTAAGACAGATGAACCGTCATAATCAACCAATGTCATCAACACAAAATGATTTAGTAAAAACAAAATACTGGGAGTTTATATTTTGAGTTGAGGGACAGGTGCTTTGCTTTGAATAGTGCAGTTTCTTTGTGCGCTCAAAAATTCAGGAATCCAATACAATTCCACCATCATTGTGTGTTAGGTAAGAAAATTACAGAACACATACAAGTTTACAGTGTCTGTCGAAATAAATTGACAAAACAAGAAACCCGTAAATGACTTATAAAGGTATTGGTAAGATTACACACCCTTACTGTGTTCTGTAGGTACACTAGAACATGCCAGCCGACAACCTGGAAAGCAAACAAAACATACGGAATAGATTTTGAAAGCATTTGAAGTTAACTGACTAAACGGCGGGAAATTTGCGGGTATCCCTGATGATGGTTTGATAATAAACCGAAATATTGAGTCAATATGAAATTTTCGTCCTTCTTTGGAGTAGTCACCTTACTCTATAATGTTATACTTACTACGCTAGGTCTACTCGTACTGTTTTAAGAGTTTATATAGTGGACGAGACTAAGACAACTGTCGTACGCTATGCCAGGCCAATAAAAGAAGTGCAAAACAAGATGACCCGGATGTATCATAGTCAATGTCTCGACGTAGGGAGTAGAATTTTAGAAAGCACTCGGTCATGCTAGTAATGCTAAGCATCAAGATCGTAATTTGTGTTCGCCTATTTAAAGGCGTTACACACAATAGGATTCCTTTATGCGCTCAACCAAAAACAAACGTAATATGTGCATTCCTTTAAACAGAAGTAGGACTAGGAGTTTATCTCTTCTTTCACGAGAGGAGCGTTATGTGCCTGTTATGACAATCGGAACGTGAATCAAACCCAATGCTCATGACTACGATTACATTTGCTAGAAAGCTAATCTACACACTGGGTTACGAATTTGAGATTCTATTATTCCATAAATGTTTGTATTATGAAAAAATAAACAAGCTAGTCATCAATGAAAGAAAGAAAAAAGTCTGTGTAAGTTGTAGCAGTTTTAAGCAGACTCTACATTTTCCAAGGCCTATTTCTAGAAAACTATTTATTTTAGAAACATTCAAATTTGTACCATTGCAAAGAGCACAACGTGATCTAGTAAACGGTGCCTCATTTTTAGAAGTCCATCCTAGATTTTTCAAAATGTTTTATGAAAGTTTTAATTTACATTTTTTTCTTTTAAACAAAATTAAAAATTTTTTTTTTTACTAATTCAAGGACTATTCTACTCGGTCAGCTAATTTAGTCAGTCTTATATTATTGCTCTTCGAAGAATAAACAATGAAAAATGCAGTCCATTTTTTCTGTTTACATTAACTCATTTGGCAATATGTTAGAAATAATATTAGGATTATCAACACATTCACATATATGTAATCCTGACTATTCAAGCTTATATATATATATGTACGTTGTTGATACAGATTTATGTTCTTTTGCATAAGAGACAAAATACAACCGGTGTTCTGAAAATCGACCAAGGGGTCCAGCAAGACCTTAAATTCACAAAAGCTTTAGTGGCAAAAAATTGATCCTAATTCCAAAGGCGTACTTAATCATTGCTATAAAGATGCGAAGAATTTATCAGAGGTAACCACATTGTGGTACACGATGAGTGTAACAACATATCAGTTTTCACGGTTCTGTGTGGATATTTCACGCAATGCAATATCTGGATCTAAATAAAACGTAGTTTGGACGGCGACAGCCAGTCGCTCTACTGAACATCTCCCGTACTTTTTACAGCGCCCTAGACGAATCGATATATATTTCTCACCCTCCGATAGCAAACTAAGAACCAAACACTCATCAGATAAATTCTAGCAACTTCACCTCATGAGAATTCATGTGAAATTCAACATTGTAGAGATGTGTTTTCAACTTTTTAAATAACTGAGCATATGTTAAATAAACCACCACATACAACTTTCCCGCTGAGACTCACGTGCTAAAATCAGCTGGTCTTCGGCATCTGCAGCCATGGTAACTATGACTGACACAAACATGTAGGCCTAGCCATGATCGCGTTGTTTAAAATAAAATTTAGAATAAAGTAACGATTTCATTTTAGCGTCTATCTAAATAAATTCGCTTCGCCGTTAGCTTCCATTGGTGTGTTTCGCACATGTAGGCCTAAAGCTGACAAAATCCTATGACAAATGACCTTGATTGGCTGGCCTATATGTTAGCCAATCACAACGCTGTTCTCCTATATTTGCTAAAATGATCCCTTGACTCTTTTTAATTTGATAATTGAACCAGAAACCTAAACCCACAATAGCTTGAACGCTCTAACACTATAGAAGCGAACATAGGTTACAAAATCTCTCGCAGAAGACCCCAACAAACGTAACAATGCTCTGGCTTTGAAGAGATAATAGGCTTTACTTAAAATAGCACAAGCCACTCTGTGTTGATCACATTGTACTACATCTGAGCCATCTTATTCAACCAAGATTATTAAGTGACAGTTGTCTTGCCCTGTTTATCGCAGTTTGTGCGCCTATTAAAACAAAAATCTAATACAATCACACCATCCTTTAGATGGGATGCTTCTGTAACTGGTCGAGCTTTCTATCCTTTCCAACCCTCACTGGTTTGCACACCGTTTTCATCCACTACTCTTTCTCGAAGGATGTTGTATTGTTTCGTCTGTTTTCCGGTCACTTTGCGGTAAATTCTTATCTACACGGCATAAATAAACACCCTGACGGCAATTATGATCGGTACTTTAGTCCCTGACACAATTGAGCATTTCCTGATAAAGTGCTCCTGTTAGAATGTGTGTCGTGATGTTCTTTTCAATCGCTTATTGTGTGTTAGCATATCGAGGCCTAATATAGGCAACCGAATAAAAGTATCGACAAAATTTTTAAAGCAGTAGCTGCATATATTATAAACACTCGTATAATCACTTAAAGCACTAAGTCAATACTTATTTAACATTAACTGATCTACTGATATAAATAATGCAAACTATAGGGCGCATAGTTCTAATGACTTAGAAATGCATGCACCATCAATACTAATTTAGATTTCATTCCAATCCCACCATCATTGAGTGTTGGTTTATTACATGACTTGACTCATCAAAGTTTCAACCTGTGTAGAAATAAATCAACCAAAAAGAAACAGGCAATTACTAATGTGATATTACAAATACTCACTAGTTCGCTCCTGAGAACATGCTTTCCTACAGTCTGGAAAGCAAACAAAACATACAGAATAGATTTTGAAAGCAATCTCAAGATAATATCGTTTCAGTAGTAAAATGACTACATTCGGTAAACTTGACGTTTATCTTGATGTCCCTGAATGTTATTGTTTCTCCCTTCAGGAGGGGCTTGATATACACATTATGGTACGATGAATGTATTGAAGTCAAGCCCACTAATACAGAATAACAGTATTTTCGTTATTTTGGGATAACACTTTCTTAGTGTGAACACATTCTAGTTCAGAAAATTTTGCAGGTTGAAACCCGTCCGGGAATCGAACCCACGACCCTCAGAGTAAGGCACCGAATCGCCAGCAGTAAATGCCGGCAATCTAGACCTCTCAGCCACCCTGCCTTCTGCCTTGTGACTTTCTAAAAGGCACAAAAAATATTTAATGCAGAATATTCCCAAAATGATAAATACTTACCAGATATCTTCTTAGA
Source organism: Mopalia muscosa (assembly GCA_031763545.1). Taxonomy (NCBI): domain Eukaryota; kingdom Metazoa; phylum Mollusca; class Polyplacophora; order Chitonida; family Mopaliidae; genus Mopalia; species Mopalia muscosa. Next base: position 13,291 of record JARFOD010020643.1, read on the forward strand.
ACATGATTTACTACAGTCTGAAAAGTAAATAAAACAAACAGAATAGACTGAACTTACATAAATAAACAGGTGTGACACCTTTTTTATTTTAATTTCCCAACAGCTGAATATCGATTGCCTACAAGAACAACCATTTGGTCAGAATACATTTCAAAACAAAATTGTAAATGGATTCATTTTGGACCATTTTATTTTCAAGTGATCGCGTTGATACATAGTCTATGTTCATGTTAATACTGTTGATCAATACGAATTAAAAGGAGCGCTTGTATTGCTTTATAGGTGAGCTTGCTCACGCCTTGATATAATATTCTTCCGAGGTAACTAATATATTACCATATCCTGACAATGTCACACTGGCGTATTATTATATACAGAAGGAGTCAATCTTGTTTTATGATATGAAAATATTATGATGCCTACCTAAAAAAAATACCTGATTTAGTACCATGAAACATTGTTCTGGATATAAACTCCGGGGAAATTTAGTCAAGGCTACATTCAACACACATGCACACACACACACACACACACACGCACTCCTTACATTCTTGACAGAACGTTCTACTAGACTTCTACAACGACAACGGAGCTTTGAAAAATGTTAGTGTAATACTTTCTGGGAAATGTTGACATCCAACATGTGAATAAGAGTATATCCATACATTCATAGCCACATTGATTTAGTATGTCTAAGTATATCCGTACATTCATAGACACATTATTTTAGTATGTCTAAGTATATCCGTACATTCATAGACACATTGATTTAGTATGTCTAAGTATATCCGTACATTCATAGACACATTGATTTTGTATGTCTAAGTATATCCATACATTCATCGACACATTGATTTAGTATGTCTAAGTATATCCGTACATTCATAGACACATTGGTTTAGTATGTCTAAGTATGTCCAGACATTCATAGATACATTGATTTAGTATGTCTAAGTATATCCGTACATTCATAGACACATTGGTTTAGTACGTCTAAGTATGTCCAGACATTCATAGATACATGGATTGAGTATGTATAAATATATCTGTACATTCATAGACACATTCATTGAGTATAAGTATATCCATACATCCATAGCCACATGAATTGAGTCTCTCTAAGACTATCAGTAAATTCTTAGCCACATGGATTGAGTATGTCTAAATATATCCGTACATTCATAGATACATTCATTGAGTATAAGTATATCCATACATTCATAGCCACATGGATTGAGTATCTCTTAGTATATCCGTATATTCAAAGATTCATGGATTCATTCAACACACATGCACACGCACTCACACACACTCACTCCTTCCTTGCTTAACAGAACGTATTATAAGATTTTTACAACGACAACGGAGCTTTGAAAAATGTTAGTATAATACTTTCTTGGAAATGTTGACACCCAAAATGTGAATAAGAGTATATCCATACATTCATAGACACATTGATTTAGTATGTCTTAGTATATCCGTACATTCATAGACACATTGGTTTAGTATGTCTAAGAATATCCGTACATTCATAGACACATTGATTTAGTATGTCTAAGTATATCCGTACATTCATAAACACATTGGTTTAGTATGTCTAAGTATATCCGTACATTCATAGACACATTGATTTAGTATGTCTAAGTATATCCGTACATTCATAGACACATTGATTTAGTATGTCTATGTATATCCAGACATTCATAGATACACTGGTTGAGTATCTCAAAGTATGTCCGCACATTCATAGATACATGGATTTAATATCTCTAAGTATGTCTGTACATTCATAGAAACTTTGATTGAGTATCTCAAAGTATGTCCATACACTCTTATTATGTCCGTACATTCATAGATACATGGATTAAGTATCTATAAGCATGTCTGTACATTCATAGATACATGGATTAAGTATCTCTAAGTATATCCGTACATTCATAGATACATGGATTGAGTATCTCTAAGTATGTCCGTACATTCATAGAAACTTGGATTGAGTATCTCAAAGTATTCCGTACATTCATAGATACATGGATTGAGTATCTCTAATTATGCCCGTACATTCAAAGATACATGGATTAAGTATCTCTAACTATGTCCGTACATTCATAGATACATTGTTTGAGTACGTCTAAGTATGTCCGTACATTCATGGATACATGGATTGAGTATCCCAAGTATGTCCGTATATTCATAGATACATGGCTTGAGTATCTCTAAGTATGTCCGTACATTCAAAGATACATGGATTAAGTATCTCTAAGTATGTCCGTACATTCATAGATAGATGGATTGAGTATCTCAACTATGTCCGTACATTCAAAGATATATGGATTAAGTATCTCTAGGTATGTCCGTACATTCATAGATACATTGATTGAGTATATCTAAGTATGTCCGTACATTGAAAGATACATGGATTGAGTATCTCTAAGTATGTCCGTACATTCATACATACATTGATTGAGTATCTCTAAGTATGACCATACATTCAAAGATACATGGATTAAGTATCTCTAAGTATGTCCGTACATTCGTAGATACATGGCTTGAGTATCTCTAAGTATGTCCGTAAATTCAAAGATACATTGATTGAGTATCTCTAAGTATATCAGTATATCAGACGCATTGACTGAGTATCTCTGATGAATCAACAGGTAATCTCAAATATATATTAAAAAATACGCCGTGAGTTTAGTAAATTTGATATCCTGATATTCTATTTATTTCACTAATGAAAGTTCTCTAATAATTGCAACAAGAAAGCAACAAGTATTTCATGAATAAAACACCAACTCTTCAGGTACTCCACGTAATCATTTACTATACGAGTTTTCGGTCCACTTGCCAATGTCTTTCTCAATGGAATACAATTATAAAATTTTAAAACAGTTATACAATTATAAACATGACTTAAACCAATCAGAATGCGTTATGGTACAAGACAACATTAGGTGACCATAGAAACAGAAATCAACCCCAAATATAATTTGTAATTTCGCTCGGCTGGAGATTGATTGATACCTGGGTCAGTGTTAAGTCGATAAGGTGCGCAGAAACACTGTAGTTCAATTTTGATATTGATTTTACTAAATAAGACGGAGAGGTACTTTTAAAAGGTTTAATTCCTGTCAATATCTAACAATGAATCCTGGGACTAAACGAACGAACTTTGCACTCCCTGCAGATGACATTCAATAGTTGTATAAAACAAAATAGTCCGGGAACGTTGTAGCTTTTGATGGTTGAATTGTATCAAAGGAAACAAACTGACGAACCAGTATGGGTGGAAGCTGTGTTTTGTACGTCAGAGAGAGAACAAATAGCAAATTAGGATAGACTGATGGAACATTTTTATTTTACTAAGCCTTACAACATTTTTAACCAAGAAAAACCATCAACACCGACAACATTATATTAAAAAAATAATATATTTAAGTTGCAAAATATCACATTTTTACGTGTAGTGTATTCAAGGTCAACATTAACAAATTTAATCAAAATAACGAGGGACAGGTATTTTGCCCTGCATCCAATACAGTTCCATAACCTAATGAGTGTCCTTTAAAAAATTGACAGAACTCCTCGAACTTATCATTTTTGAAGCCTGGCTAAATATCCAATAATAGCAGAAACCGGCCAATAACTTATCTGAGTATAGGCAAGATGATAAATACTTACTAGTAGTGGGTATCTTATTCGAACATTTCTGTCCACAGCCTGGAAAGCAAACGGAATATATTTTAGATACTTATAATAACATGCAGGTGTAGGTCAATGGTAGCCATACTCCATTTTTTTTTATTTGTATTTCCAAAATTTCAAAATGTGTTGCCAAGAAAATAGCTTTATTTCAATATTTATGGTTGTCATTAGAATCCCACTCAAATATACTTTATGCAATTGCTGCGTTGGTACTCTGCGATATTGAATTTTCACGGGAACATTGTATTCAAGTTTATCCTATGTTGCACATATACCGATCGTATCACCTGGCCGGGTAAGACGTGTGACCGATCTATTACAACAATCTCTTACTTTACATGATATGTTAGTTTTCAGCTCAATCTTAGCGCTAAACTAATTACAAAAATCTCAGAATGAAGCTCACTTTTTCTCAGGGTTTACAACAATATACGAAATTACCAATATTTCTTCTTTTGAATTGAGCCTTAAAAGTGTTAAAACTGAAAATGTCACATTGTATTTGAACTAAACCAAGTTAAGTTACTGCGAAACATTCTCAATATATGGTGCTTTATTTGACGTTAGACTTCCTCGTGAATTTCGACATTTATGCGAAAATATGATTACGTTTGTAAGACCACTGGCAGCATCATGCCAAATTTAACTGCTTACAAAGAAGTGCAAAGTGAAATCGTTATATGTCATCTTCCATTGGAGTGTTGCCCTACACGTAGAAGTGACAAAGCCCATAAACAAATAGAGTGGATTAGCTGAGTTGACCAATCACAAGGCCCTCCTAATATATTTGGTAAGACAATTCGATGTCTACATGGAAGCTATCAAGCTAAGTCTGTTTATATTGTGATTGTCGAATTAAATACAGTACTTACTTACAGTACGTATATGTCACCCTCGCAAATGTGGGAACATTATGGAAAATAAGAAAGAAAAAAAAACTGAATCGGGTTTTGTTACCTTAAAAAGTATGATTTGCCGACAGCGAGACTTTTGGACATGTTTGCTCAAGCCAATATGTTGTTAACATAACACAATGTCCCAGGGGCTCTGAGAATGAAGAAATTCTGTGCTGCAATGTTGAGTCATTTTGCCAAATCAATTTGGAGAAGGAGGTCGATCAGATCTTTCCTAACTTTAATACATTTTTAAAAGCAAGCCGAGTCGCTAGCAGGTCCACCGCTAAAGGTGTATTCAAAACAAATATGCTCATAATCCCATTCATATATAAGCTTAAAACAGTTTTTCCCTCAAAGAGTCAAGAAGCCGCCTAAAAGTATGCCAATTCAAGTTAAACGAATAATGTCATGTTTATATCACAAAGTCATCAATATCGCAAATAATACAATGGCGGTCATTTTATTTAGCCTTATTTTGGTAAAATACATTCCCATCCTTCGTCTAAATGCAAGAAATCTAAAATCCAATTTATCAGTTCGAGGTCATGGACAGTTGAACTAGTGACCTTTAAGTAACAACACGACTGAGTCCAAATAATAAAGAAAAGCTATACAATATTGAGACTGTCGGTACATACGAGGTCTGTAACCATCGCAAATGTCCAAACATTCTGGAAAGTAAACAAAAATCGGTGACTCGTTTTTAGTTGGCTGAGAAAGGTCCTATGTATGATTTGCTTTCACTGGGACTCGTAATGTTCCGAAAAGGGGCATTGAATGTGGTCCTCTGACGTCACAGCGGTTGAGATACATAGACTTTTTACTAACGTCACAAAAATGTGTTTGACGTCATGTAAAAGCTCAACTATCATGAATGTTGTGACGTCAGAGGACCGTTTTGCATAGATAAAACTACCTCCCTTGCCAACTTTCTGAGACTCCCATTGGACATGTTTACGGTGGAGGCATTGGAAAACAAAAGTATTGCGCAGAACTGACATCTGTTCATCTAAATATGACTGTACATGCTTTAATGAAACTGTAAACTTGCATAATGTGAAATGTTATAGAAACAAGATACTAGTATGCAAAAAGTTATTAGCATATTAATGCATATTGTGCCAAGTAGGAGAAGTTTATATGTCGGCCAAATTCTTCGACGCCCTGATGATGAGAAAAAGTCTCATTGAAATTGAATTATTTTCTGATGACGCAATAAGACTAATCTTGGTTTATGGACGTGTAAACCAAGGACCACCTGTCACATAGATCCCACCCCTTTCGAGAAATGCATGGTAGACACAATCAGTTATAACAAAAACAAAGACAAAAACCCAAAAAGTTGCCCAGTCTGTTTTTTTTTTTAGATTGTGACAGCCCATAAGCTAAAGCACTCTGATAAATTGTTTTCTGAGCGACAACGTGAAAGCGTCACACCAACAAAAGCGTAAAAATATAAAGTTCACCTTAGGATTTCAAACAAATTATTTCAAACTATCTATTAAGTGTCACAAATATAGCTGATTAATATGTTTTATAGTACCTTGCGTTTTGCCTGTAGTTGTGTCCCTGCGTTGTCTTCTTGAGCGGCTTCTTCTATCTCCTTGATTCATTATCTTGGTATTAGCCCCTGAATCCATGAACCTGTTATTAAATAAAAAAACAAAACAATTTAGAAGTCATACATGTAGTTAACTACTTTTCAAAGGGCATTTTTTGTTTCATTGTTTGAGATCATTCACCTTTTGAATTTATTTCTATCACATGACTTAATGCCAGCATAATGGGTTAAGAGAATCACTGGCGGCGTGAACTAGCAAACAAGGAGAAAGTCCACGTGCAAACACATCAGAGCAAATCGGATTCTTGTTACTCAGGGGATTTGGAAAGCATGTGAGCTCAGAAACAAGGCGAAGGCGATGGCTATTGGAAAGCATGTGAGCTTAGAAGCAGGGCGAAGGTGATGGATATTGGAAAGCATGTGAGCTCAGAAGCAGGGCGAAGGCGATGGATATTGGAAAGCATGTGAGCTCAGAAGCAGCGCGAAGGCGATGGATATTGGAAAGCATGTGAGCTCAGAAGCAGGGCGAAGGCGATGGCTATTTGTAAACATGTGAGCCCAGAAGCAGGGCGAGGGTGATGGCTATTGGAAAGCATGTGCGCCCAGACCAGGGCGAAGGTGATGGATATTGGAAAGCATGTGAGCCCAGACGCAGGGCGAAGGCGATAGATATTGGAAAGCATGTGTACCCAGAATCAGGGCGAAGGTGATGGCTATTGGAAAGCATTTGCACCCAGACGCAGGGCGAAGTCGATGGATATTGGAAAGCATGTGAGCTCAGAAGCAGGCGAAGGCGATGGATATTGGAAAACATGTGAGCCCAGACAAGGGCGAAGGTGTTAATATTGAAAAGCATGTGAGCTTTGCAGCAGGGCGAAGGCGATGGATATCGGAAAGCATGTGAGCCCAGACCTGGGCGAGGGTGATGAAAATTGGAAAGCATGTGAGCTCAGAAGCAGGGTAAAGGCGATGGATATTGGAATGCATGTGAGCTCAGAAGCAGGACAAAGGCGATGGATATTGGAAAGCATGTGAACCCAGACGCAGGGCGAAGGTGGTGAATATTGGAAAACATGTGAGCTCAGAAGCAGGGCGAAGGCGACGGATATTGGTAGAAAGCATACATTCATCTTCCAACCGTCTCATAATCTAATCATTTCTAATTTAATCATTAACATCAGAAAATTTTTGGTAAATGCTTTATATTTATTGTACATATGTGTGTAGTAATATCAAACTTTAAACTTTTTGATCACTAGTGACGCCATCTTTCTGAGTACAAGGCTGGTAGCTACACAAGCTCCGAATCAGCCCCTGACCCGGTAACTGGCTGTCGGCGGTCCAGCAAAGATCAAAGTAAAATAGCTAAAAACACATGCATCAATGAAGTACAGGTACCACTTCGCCATCACTGTATCGCCTCTGTCGGGATATAATGATAAACAGCGGTAGAGCAATGCCTGCTATTTTATCTGTTCCTCATTGTTTGTTACAACAGATAGTAAACTTCTGCTTTACTTCGTTAAACAAATGAATGCATAACTGTTCAGGCCTTGATAAGAAAACTATTTGCCTCGATGACCACGTGCGACCTTCTATTGTCGATCACTCAATCTATCAGTAATATTTCCTACATTTGTGCCAGGAATGTGGCAAACGTGTAACGTAAACAGCCGGATTGCTTGCAACAAATCACTTTGCTACTTTATCATATAATAATAATGCTACGGCCAAGGAGTTCCGTGGATGAAGCCACAACTTTGTAGCTAATAGAAGAATTGGCGAGTGAGTGTATTTAAAAAAGGACAAAGACCAGGCGAGCCAGATCATTGCTGTGGCAGACATGATGCACCCTTAGATCACCGGGAATAACCATTACGGTTTGGAAAAGTCACAAAAGGAAAGCAATAATTCACTAAAACAATAACACCTTGCAATTCCGCTCTTTTTTTTCATTCTGATCTACATTTATTAACACTTCAGCTTAAGAGATTTTCAGTCAATATTACACAACATGAGAGTTCATTAGACATCGTCACCACTGGTAATTTGTTTGCAGATATGAATGAATGAATGAATGAATGAATGAAAGGTGACTCAGTTAATAATAATGACTGAACGCATATGCTTCTGATTTCTTCTTAAATTTAATGTGTTTTTAATATTGATACTCAATAACTGAACTATAGAACTATTTTAAAAAAAATCATATAATAGTGTTATTGCCTATATCTCGCAAAACCATATGGGTCAAATTGTTTTACGGTGTAAATCAATGCTTGCTGTCCGTTTTCTCAAATCTCTCAGTCAGTGTGTGTATAAACTAAAGGTTTTGTCTATTTACAGCACATAAAGTGCTAGGCCCATGAGCCACTTAAGCCCAGAGAATAACAACAATCTGAGTGGTGATCTCAGTTAAAGAGAAGCGATTTTGATACGATCGATCGTAATTGGCATGGTAGACACCAGTACTACGTTTTGAAGCCTGGAAGTCGTAGCGCCACATCAAAACCATTCTGATAGGCCAAAGACAAATATAAATTCTACACCTATTTCATTACGTAATAGCATCGGCGTAATATCAACACAACACTGCAATCAAATATTGTTAACGATGCAGTGTTACATAAATTAAGAGAGAATAAATGTGTTTGCCTCCACCGGGATTCGAACCCGGGACCTTTGGTTGATAGGCCCAACACACTACTGATTGTGCTACATTGATTCTGGTGAAAGATCAGGGGATATGCTCTCCCCATCCCTTTTGTCCGTTTATATGTATGATCTGAATGTAACATTAGCCGAATCTGGACTAGAGATATATAGGGCAAGTTCATGTATGCGGTTGTCTGTTAATATAAGCCTTTTGGCCCCGAGCACGTGCAATTGAGCCCACGTTAGCACAGTAGAGTGACATTTCGGGAAACAAGTTCTTACAGTAAATTATCCGTTGATTTGCAATGCCACGACTGCCAAACATTCAACGTGAGCGTGACATTGACATGCTGAATACAGGAACATCGGTCAATGACGTTGCCAGGGTTATGGGATGTAGTCGACGGACTATCCGTGATCTTCGGACACGTCTCCAACAAACTGGCACCTCAGCAGACCGACCGCGTTCGGGTAGACCACGTGTGACGACACATGCAGAAGACCGACGTCAACTGACGTCATTTGCGTAATCGATTTTTCATTGCAACGTCGACTAGTAATGAATTATTTAGAGGTTGTGTGACTGCCCAAACCATACGAAATCGCCTGCGCACTGCTCGCTTCCATACACACCGGCCATATCATGGACCAATTTTAACCCAGTTACACCGACGTGTCAACGGCTTCTCTGGGCACACCGACATCTGATATGGACTCTGTGTGATTGGAATGGGGTTGTTTTTAGTGACGAATCCAGATTCACTTTGGACTTCGCTGATGGGAGAGTTAAGAGTTTGGAGGAGGCACAGTGAACCGAACGCCCAGTGTTGTGCGCAGGAAGTGGATCGTTTTGGGGGCAGTAGTGATATGGTGCCTTTAATGGTCCTGCCCGTTTCCGACTGATGGTCGTTCAAGGAAACCTAACTGCTGCAGGATACAGAGATAAAGGGCTCATTCATGGCAGCTCATGGCCCATATCTGACATTCCAAAACGATAATCCCAGACCTGATTCGGCCATTTTAACGCCGACTTTTCTTAGGAATGCTGGCATCATTATCATGACACCGCAAACAAACCTTTTGTGTTTTCTCCGAAAACCTCAATTTCAATATTTCCCAATATCGTATCTTGGACCTCTGCAAACAAATGTTATATTATAGCCAAAAACATTAGACGACTATTTTTAGAAAAGACGTTTCAAATCCCTCCCGTTCACTCCCCGGCTTTGGAATACAAACAACCTAGCCATGTGTGCAAAAGCGAAAGAGAGGATACAATAGGACCATATCTAAACTTAAATCAGACAGCATCATATGAATAAACAGTCTTGAAAAGAAAGGTATCTTACACACACAATTTTGCAATAGTACTAAATAAGGTCTTAATAAGAATTAATCTTACGTCGAAAAACACGGACGACCCCTCATCCGCTGTCAGAAAAAAATGGAGTCTATGAGTTATTACATATCAATTATCTGAAATGGCCGCGTGTATAAAGGATAATATAAATTATGTAATGTATGGAAAGGGCTGGTAAGTCAATATACATAGGCTGTTTCGGGCTATGGAAAAAAATGGATCATTAATAAAACGCCTGCACAATAAAACTGAGCAAGTGTTTTCAAAGTCGTTGACTTTATTACTCTATCATGTCTCTCTATAAAAACAACTGATTCTGTGTTACTAGTTTGTGTAGTATGTGTGTTTGTGTGCGTGAGGGGGGCTAAATGAAACATCCCTGTCTCCATTGTCTAAAAAATTAGGGGAACATTTGGACATGATTTGAATGTTAACTGTGATAAGTCGATCGTCCAACTCGAGTTTTGTCACTTATTTCTTGAGTTTCAAAAATCTAATTTGACTCCAGTGCTATCCATCTTAAAAGACTGGGTCTAATTTGGTAATGTCTGTCAAATATGGGTTCTTTCCGGGCATAAGGAATAGGATGCGTGGATTTGTTGCCAAAAAAAATATGTGAATATCTTTCTCTGCATGTTGACCAGAATTAGGTTTAATTGAAATTATTCTCCATCCTTTTATTGAGCTATAGCACGAATTATATCATGCTAACATAGATATCAAATCATTGTTCTTTTCGTCAAGACCGTGTACCTACTTTGGTTAAAATGATGCAAACAAGACAGAATCATAATCAATTTTCTTTATTTTATTCAATGTCATAAAAATAATTGAGAAAACAGAAGTTTTGAGGATTTTTTTCTCGATAATGATCTGCTTTTGCCTATAACTAGATACTGTTGACATCTTTGCCAGAAAGCCCATATCATCTATACAATACTAGTTTGCAACTTGTTTCTATGTTTAGCCTTAATTCTGTTATGTTATAATTTCACAATTTGTTTCAAAGATTGTTTGTTTGTTTGATTGGGGTTTAACGTCGTACTCAAGGGTATTTCACTTATATGACGACGGACACAAATAC
>JARFOD010020644.1:0-10995 GCA_031763545.1 Mopalia muscosa
CCGGAGCCACAACATGTGACTCGCTCATATACCTGATGGTCGGAAGGCGGACTCGAACCCGTGAACGGTAAATCGAATTATGTTCAGTTCAGGAATAATAATAATAATAATAATATCTCTTGTATTCATTTTCAAGAAAATATTTAGAAATTTATGAGTGTGAAGTTTCTTTTTTGACTGAGTGTAGATCAGCTTTGTTGCAAGACTTCAGTACAATGTAATAGAGAAAGGTAAAAAATGTAAGGACAGCTCATTGAAGCGTAAGCCTACGATGTAATATAAACAGAATACCACGATTCAGTATAATTTATCTTAAATGGAATCATTCCTGAACAATCTCCATGATAAGTAAACAACATGACCAGCGAAGAGCAACACCAAGGCAGATGCAGTTAATTGTTTCATTTCACCCTGCATATACAGTATTCAAACAGAGATACCCATAGCCAAGTTCAGAGATTTTTCCCTTAATTAATATCTGAATTTTTGATCAACAAGAATAATCAATTTTGCTTCAGTCAGGTGCCAAACATGCATCTATATTTACTACATGTAAATGAACATGTTTTTCATGTAAAGCCTCGTTAAATCTGAACAGTATGGTGACATGTGAGAAGATACTCAGACCATTGGCTCGAGTAGCCCTAGGTCAACCAATACTACATACATTCTAAAGTTAAAAAATATACGGAGAATTAGGTCGTGCTTTAGGGTATTTCACTTATTTGAAGGCGTGTGTATTCCAACAATAATTGTCACTAGCCCGACGAAGATGTGAACGCTTACATAATGTTGGAAAGTTCATTTTCCCCCCAGTCGTAAGTAAAGACAGTATTGCTTCTCTTCACACAAATGGCCCTTGTCCAGACGACACTTAAAAATTTGAATGGAAACAAATTTTTACTTTAAAAAAAGGAATTACACCGATGTGCAGCTGCATGGCATAGACGCGGTGTCTACGAATATTATTTTCCGCGTTTGAGTTGACGAATTAAAGGGAAATTACTTTCTCCATGGGGAGCTAGATTCATGAGGGGACATAGGGGCACGGGGTGCATGAGAGGGTGGGAAGGACAATAGCAGTTGGTCACCTATTGTTCGTGAGCTATCGTTACAGCCAGGGTCTATACATAAACGGTACATGTATAGATGTTCATTCTCGTCTGTGGCACGAACCAGAGTGCTGCCTAAATTTAACTTTCCGTATTTATTTGGTAAGAAATTGTGTTCGTTTAAACTTGTACTTTCAGTACTCAAATGTAAATCACGTGTTATTGTCAAAGGTACTCTGGAAAAATAAAAGAGGCCCCAATTAAATGTGGATTGAAGGTCCGAATTAAATGTGGGTCAAAGGCCCAATTCAATGTGTGTTTGAGGCCCGAATCAATGTGGGTTAAGGGCCCGAATCAATGTGGGTTAAGGGCCCGAATCAATGTGGGTTAGAGGCCCGAATCAATGTGGGTTAGAGGCCCGAATCAATGTGGGTTAGAGGCCCGAATCAATGTTAGTAAGAGGTACGAATTAAATGTGGGTTAAACCTTAAAGGTTATATTTTCGAAACAAATAAATAAATAAGTCTGGAAAATTGAGAGAAACTCATGCTGTGCGTAAGATGATGAAGGTACGTTTTGTACTTGGTGTGTATTGATATGGTTGGCATGTATTATCCATTGTAAGTTCGAAAATAAGCTGCACTCTGTTCTCGGTTCGTGCTGCACGACAATCCCAAACTGTTGTTTGTCTTGGTGAATTATATGCCATAAGGGGTGAAGAACACTGGAAAACTGGATGCGTAGCAAATGTCCGACACCCCACAAGTCAGATATCTCACAAGCATGGCAGCCCACAGATTCGACACGATGTGGCACTCCACATGTCGACACCATGCCAACCAATATCTTAATATCTTGATCACGTTTCGAAACCTAGTCCTGGATTAACCGACAACATAAACTGACTGCCTTCCTGACTTTGACTTTTATGTTTGATTTGTCCGCAATAAGTTTCCTGAAAGTGTGTCATGTTCGTAAAGTGGTCTCGAGGATGGGAGGGATACCGTTTTAAGCGAAACATCGTGTATTCCCACCCAGCACACTCACGTGCGACCCTTATATGTAATGCATCGGCATTTGTTGGGCTGGTGAGCAAGGGCAAAAGGTAAGGTAATTTGTGGGCTTTACGAGGGATCCACATGGGCTGCGCATGAACAGTTAATAATTTGTTTTTCATGATACAATAAGCAGCAAACTATGTGAAAAAATTACTAACAAAAAATATATACACAATAATATGTGTAAATTGGTATGAAAAGGCACTGAACTTACCATGGGCCACAGATGACCTTGTCCAGTCTCGAAAAAATGAACGTGATTCGCGTGGTTTTAGTTTCAGCAGAAGAATCTAGATTTACTGCCTTTGTTGATAGAGTGGTCTGTATTAGCTACAGTAGCCTACCCTGTGATTCTAAATTAATATACCCATTCTGAGCCTCAATGGGGTACGCCCACCCCCTCTATCCCCTGTATCTTTGTAATGTCACTCTAATTAATAATCATAAACTCCCTCGTCTTTTCTGAGAATGAAATTACGGAAGCTTTTCTAGTTTATTTCTATTTTTGCATAAACTGTAAAATACTTTTGCATATTAACGTACCTTTTCCGTGAGGAATCACGATGCAAACAATAACACACATCGACTCAAACAATGACACGCGTCTATGCAAACAATGACACGTTTCTATGCAAACAATGGAACACATCGATGCAAACCATGACACACATCTATGCAACCAATAGCACGCATCTATGCAAACAATGACACGCATCGATACAAACAATGAAACGCATCGATGCAAACAATGACACGCATCTATGCAAACAATGACAGCATCGATGCAAGCAATGACAGCATCTATGCAAACAGTGACACGCATCGATGCAAACGATGACAGCATCTATGGAAACAGTGACACGCATCGATGCAAACAATGACAGCATCTATGCAAACAATGACACGCATCTATACAAACAGTGACACCATCGATGAAAACAATGACACGCATCGACGCAAACAATGGCACAAGTCTATGAAAATAATGACACGCATCTATGCAAAACAATGACATGTATCGATGCAAACGATGGGACACGTATATGCAAATAAAACAAGTAGACACACAAGGCAAATTCTAAACGCCTTAAAATTCACCAGGGCGGCGACAGTCGTTGAAAGTCGAGCTAATACATTCGCCGTATATCAATAATATTTTCGGCAGAATGTTAATCGTCGGCGACTCATTCGCCTACTGTGTCCACTCCAGTGGATTTTTCGGCGATCTTGAGATTTCCTCAGCCAATCACAGATACTGAAGCGTCACATGACAAATAAGATGGCGACGTATTGCATGTTTCTGAAAAAACAATATATTGCGATCGTTTGATCAATAATGTCGCGCGCATGATATTATTTGCGGGCAATCTTTCAAAAAGCAATCGCCATAAAATTTGCCTATTGTGTCCACCCAGTCGCCCTTATAATTATAATAGCATAATTATTATTTTTAGCAACACGTCCCCACCGTGGCTCGGTACCATAAAGATTACATATGTATATAGAAAAGAAAAAAGGTGGACAAATAAATGATTACCGACTGTCTGTGTGAGACAAATAGTTCATCTTCAAATCCTAACCTTGAACAGTGATGTTAGTTATCTATAATTCTCAAATTTTGCTTTCAAGCACACAACTTTTTGTTCTTTCTTAAATTCAGCCTACGAATGATGTTTGTAGTTAGCTGTGATTGGATAATGTCTATGGCCTTGTTCAACTTTCCTTCAGACGACCGTAGATTAGTTAATGTACACTGTTTATTACAGCAGATATGTAATATTGAACAGTGGTGATGGTAGTCAACCTTTTGTCTTTCCTTTTTTCGCCAAAAAACTTGTAATCAGAAGAAAAAAAACTAGTACTATAATATCACAGCTGCTTTGTGTGCTTTTAATCTGTGTTTACATGATGTTGCCCGCTTTTAAGCTGAAATTGCATGTAATGCTGGAAGTAAATTTTTACCCATCTCATATATTCTGATGCTTAGTCCTAGTGCTCAAGCCCTTCACGCTCCGCTTAAAATGTGTTTATCATATGCTGCATATGACAAAGAAATGTGCATCTTAATGTGGCTTAGCCCTGGGATATAGCAGCTAAGCTTGCTAGCAGCTATGCTATATCCCAGCTTAGCCTAAATGCTTTAAGCAATATATGCCAAAATGGAGAATCGTGTACACGTGTCAATCATTACTCCTGTCTAGCTTATGTGAGTCCTGGTGATTGTTATCATAACAAAGAGATAGAGTCTCAAAAACGTAAGTTTATTATTCTTCTCATAAAACTTTCCACTTGTGGTGGGTTTGTTAAGAACAACCAGTTTAAAACATATTGTTGCAATGTATACTGTTGTCAACTCTGGTGCAAATACAATTACAAAACTTTCAATTGTATAGGAGTAATGTTAACAGCTCGCTTGTGTGTGTTTTGTTCTACCGAAGAGACGAGTTTTATGTCCGCCATAGTACAGTGTAGCATGCTGTTCTCACATTCTGTTTTGCCATTAAACTGTTTACATAGTGCACATATCTTTTATGTCCGCCATAGTGTAGTGTAGCATGCTGTTCCCACATTCTTTTTTACCATTAAACTGTTAACATATCTTTTATGTCCGCCATATTGTAGTGTAGCATGCTGTTCTCACATTCTTTTTTTTCCATTAAACTGTTTACATAGTGCACATATCTTTTATGTCCGCCATAGTGTAGTGTAGCATGCTGTTCTCACATTCTTTTTTTCCATTAAACTGTTTACATAGTGCACAGATCTTCGAGTTGACTTATCCTCAACTTTCGATAAAGTTTGTGACAGAAGGATTTGTA
The DNA here is from genome assembly GCA_031763545.1 of Mopalia muscosa. Classification (NCBI taxonomy): domain Eukaryota; kingdom Metazoa; phylum Mollusca; class Polyplacophora; order Chitonida; family Mopaliidae; genus Mopalia; species Mopalia muscosa. Next base: position 4,930 of record JARFOD010020644.1, read on the forward strand.
ATATGCCATTGTCGTCTGTGCCCAGTTACCTCACATGACCCCTTGGATCGCATGGCCCAAGCAGTCACTCGGAATCGACCAATGAAAAGTTAGATCATTTTTTTTCTATCGAACCAAACTAAGTACAAAACTTGTTTGGTTTGAGAGAATTCACGTTTGATTCGAACTAGTTCGACGTTTTGTGACCTCCATACCTGTTTCGAATTTAGACATGTTCAGGCCATAGTGTGATCATCATTCGAACATATGGTATCTTTATATAGACTTCTATTGGCAGCATACTCCCAAAATCGTGGGACCACGGCCTATCAGCAACGCTCTATTGCACAACAGCTACGTGTAACTGTTATGATAGTTATTGTCAAACTTCTTCACACTCCAACGTTTGGTTCAAACCGTCGCCATCTCAAGGTCAATACACCAATGCCTTAACTATGGCTCGAAAAGATGTAGTGTGACCGAAGTTTTATTTACCGAAGCCCAATTCACAATTTACACCGGTCGTTGTGTCCCTTGGGTCGTGTTCACAATAGGCGCTGCACGACATGTTTCGTTATTCATCGTTTGTGGGCATAACTGCGAAAGCTCGTTTCCCATCTAGTGTATTATTATATATAGTAACCATTGAAGAATGACGTAGGCTCCCGAGAGCGCATGTCTACTGGCTAGATACAAGTGTCTGTGCTTCTATCTAAGATAACGAATTCACACTCGACGTCAATGCCAAACACAATGGCAAGGCAATCTCCCTAGCCCATAGTGCACTAGGGCAACATAAAGTTAACTGCAGCCGCTGCCCTACAATTACAGAACTGTCCCGGTGGTTCAAGTTGTCAACATGAATCAACATAGGTCAACATGAAAAATAAACAGAATTTTGATTTAAGAATTACTAAATTTGTCTGGGAACTTTAAAACAAAATTACATGATGTGGACACCCACGACCAAAGGTTCGACAGCTTTAAAAAAAATGTATCGACATTGTTTATATAACTTTGATAAGTGTGAATAAATTTTGTCTCGCGGATTTGATTTGTAGAAGCGGCTTTAAAGGATTTACAAAATTTGCAGCTTTATGATTGATCTTTTGTTTTTCTACTGCAAGTATGTGCATTTACGTATACCTATCTGCAATATCATGGCGCTTTAAACCGCGCAGCTGCAGTTTTTCAGTTCTAATCCGAATTCATTTTACGATTGCACTTGTGTTTTAACTGGACGTTTGTTCAGTGCAAACCTGCCAGCTGATATTTTGTTAATTATAAAACGACTAATTGTACGTTAAGGGGGATTATCCATAAGATATCATGTACGTCGTTAAATCAAACAATTTGGATACAACTCACTCTTTTCTATTTGCCTGATCGTCACTGAAGTTCCAGAAACAAAATACACACACCATTACATAATACACTAATGTCTTATATGGCTATATAAAGACAAGGTGAAGTAACAAATTGGGTTCCGGGTTTTGGTGTGAATTGGGTACTACCTTCAATTAACTAACGGATATATTGTCAAAACCTACAAACAGATTTGTGAAGTATAATAACGACTCCGAAGAAAGATAATCATTTATTGGTCGTTTTATTGATAAAACAAAATCAGCATCAGCATCTTCCTGTAATGGTTTGATCAATAAACCGAAATGTTGAAAAAAATAGTTCATTATCTTTCTTCAGGGTTATTATTATACTTTACTATGATAAATAGTCATATTTATTACAAACAGAACAAAGGTAAAATGGTAACTTTTATGATTTGCTGTTTTCCCCACAGATACTGATACTATGGCTGCTAAACTTCTAGGCTTTCTCAAGGAAAAGTGGCAGCAGGCCTTTGAGTATTTCGATGTTGACAAAGATGGCAAAATAACTCTGAGGAAAAGACCAATAAAACTAAAGAAGAATGGGTGAAATATTTTCGTTATCTGCCACCAGATCCTTCGATCATCGTTGACGAAAAGGGCTAAATAACGGCCTGTACTGAGATGTACCAAGATATTTAACAAAGCAGGTAACATACCCAAGACACAGCTTGGCTTCAACAAGGACGGTCTAATTTCAGTCAAAGAATTCGAAATATTTTATAAAGCTTGCGGAAAAACAAACAAGCATGCTCTGGAGACATTCAAGAAGATAGACACTAACGGGGATGGCGTTCTTGAACGATATGAAGTTGTTAATGACTTAGTTCAGTTTTTTGTTGACGCCGATCGAATTTCAGGACAGGTATACATATTTTCCAGGAAATTAAGGCAAAATAGAATCGCACAGCTTCAAAGTTACTCTTTCGGCCGAATCGTGTGTACAATACGATTTTTTGACCCCTGCTCACATGCGTTTTTCTTTTGTTGTTTTTTTTTTTGTTGTTGTTATTTTGTTTGACATCGAATAATGTGAGAATCAGAATAATTTTGAAACTGTTTTAGAGCCAGAATCTCTGCTCAGGTGATTTCTTGCGTGTCTGATAAATTAGGAGTTATGAGCTATAAGGGGGATAACTGCAACCATGTTAGCTATGCTAACAAGGGAAATGATTATGTCCCTTTATACGACATTACCATTTCAACACAGTATACTATTAAAAGGAGCCGTGGTGGAGAAAAAAAAGATTCGGCAAAGGGGTTTAACATGCTAATATTATTTCATTTTTTGGTTTTAAAGCAATTTTTTATGTATTATACATACCGGTGTAAAAAAAAAAGGAAATCTTACTGGTACAGTGCATCGCTGTTAAAAATATATTTTTATTTTATAAAAATAGCTTTCTTCTCCGTTATTCGAACTCTGTGGTGTGCAGAACTAGTGCTATAGCTAATAGCTGTTAAACATATGCATAGTTCACATAAAATGAACAATATATTCACGTATTGTTGTTCGATATGCAGGGATATTAAATATGATTTCAGCATATCTTTTCCATTCGATATGTAGATAACCAGTACATGTAAATACGATTTTTGTCTAAAAACACTTGCTTTTTCCCATCAATCTGCAGTCGATTTGTTTTCACCAAAGTACCTTTAGGGTTATCCTTACTTGGGAGACTTGAACCTTGACGGAAGGAATTCGCCAGGCACAATTCACTTGGGTAACGGCAAATTGAAAAGTTCAAACCGTGACCTTTGGGATAGGCAAAGGATGATTCCAGCCATGACAAACATTTGCCGGAAAACAAAGGAACCGATGATTAGTTCCAGCCCACCCACAGGCTGTCAACTGGTAGGTCTATGAGAATTGATGTCTACCAGCGAGATACAAGTGTGTGCAGTTGAAACATGCATAGTCTAGCTTAGCTATGCTACATGAAGCTTCCAAAACGCTAGAAATAGCCCGAACGATACCATGATTCGGAACTTTATCTTCAAATATATAAAACTTACATGGCCCTACCTTGACTTAAACCACCTCGTTTTCTTCCTTGAATACTTTTGGGTTAGATTGTCACATAAAACGACTACTCGATGTCCATTTTCATGGCAAAATCAACATTTTCTCACCAGTACCAACCTCGCTTCCGCGGTAATTAGGTCATGCGGATTCAACGTTTTTAGTATTCAGCGGCAGGCCTTATTTCTAAAGTTTAGGTACAGCTGTACCTCGTATCTCTATATACTTTATAGTCTATATAAGATACGTATTTGCATATAAGTCCAGCTACGAAATCTGGTTATTAATCAGATCGCAAAACTTAAGTGAAACAACATCTTGTGAGTCTTTAAAACATAAATATTATCTTTTATTGTTTATGTTTAGATAAAAAAAATGTTATGTTACATACTACTAGATCTATACGGCTCCTGTCGTGCTGTACAGCTCCATATGATGACATTCGTTAAGTCGATGTAAACAATAAAACAACCATCAATACACCCTATAACAGAGCACGAGCAGATGAGTCCGTTGGTCGAACACAAGGCAGATACGATAAAATAATTCGTTTTTCCTGACTTGATGTAACCTATATTCTGGTCAATAATCGGCTCAAACTCATCATGTGATCAATCAAATACCGTAATATCATGATTTAAACTGCGCTATATTTTACACAATACCCAGTGGACAAAAGCTATTACCCTCTCTGCTGTCGACCAAAGAAGTCGTTTGCTCGTCACAACGTTTAGGTCACAACCTAATATTTATTGTCCATTCACGGAATTGTAACTTTTATCATGGTAATTAATTAGTCTCTAATATATCCACAACACTTCCCAAATTAATTGATTTATTGATGTGTATCGCCATGTTCAAAGAATCACTAAACTACCGATGATGTAGGCCCTATTTCCATTAGTAAAGCAGAAAACGTTAATAAATCTGAAGAATTACAAATATTTGTTTCCTGGGAAATCTAGTAGTGCTGGTACTAAAGGTTAAACAGCTGGGAGGAAAACTAACAAACAACACACACAAGGAATACCTACAAATGTAGACCAGATTCCAAAGTTACACACACACACACACCACAGTTAAGTGAAAATAACCTTTCAAGAAGTATATTTTGAAAAACTGCAGAAACCAGTAGATCTGTTTTTCCATCGATTGGAAAAGCATGTCTCGTATTTGGTATATGTTTTCAAAATCATATCATGGTTGGGGTTTGATTCTCAGAATAGTTAAAAGTAGGATTACCATTTGAATGGTGTGAATGATTGGCAAATGTTTCCTCGGTTTTTTGTTCACTTCTTCTGCTATGGCTCATACTACCCGGCTTACTTAACGAGCTCGTGTTATTGTGGCGCATGTTGAAATAAAGTCCGTTAGGGCCCAATGAACCCCTATCATGTTTTTCACAGCGGATCATGGCCCAAAACCCCTTTCGGAAGTTCTCATTGAGGCCACCATATATTACCGGATTCAGGGCACTGTTTGCATACATCAACACAATGGCAGCAAAATATACGGAATTATACCAGTAGGGTAACTGAAAAAAAATCAAAGAATGTTATCTGTAAGTCAAGCAAACATACTGATAAGTCTATTCTCGAATAGGCAAAATAAATTGAATTTGAAACAGTATATGTGTATTATATCCACATTCGTATACATATAGACTGTTAGTTGAACGGTGGATTGTTTACTGAATACATACTTTCTTTGAGCAATCTTAGTTGCCTACGATATCCACCAAAACTAGATAATAAACAAATATTTTGATCGTTTTAATAAATTATGAAAGATTCATTGACATTTGTGGGCAAACGTATAGTTAATTTACAAGAAAAAAAACTGTACTTGCACTTAATACCAAAGCGTATGATCGATGATATTCTTTTTGTAAATTCCAGCTCCTTGTGTCACTTAGGTTCAACAACCATTGACATTAGGCCCTATCAATTTACTAATTTATTCTGTACCCACCTCTTGTCCTGAGCTCGACTTTTGACGATAAAGCTCAAATAGCTTTGAGACTTGAAAAGGTATTGTACACACCATAAAAACAATAAGTACTGAAAACAACATCTTCACCACCTGATCAACAGAAATATCTGAGAATAATCAATAAGTTTTTGGCATAGAACAGTATAATGATATAGAGACATATTTAATGGCTGCTCTGTCATAGCAGTCGTATGGCATTTCATGTGCAAAAGCCCTTCTACAAGGGTACCTTAGCTTATGGCAATCTTAATTATGAGGACAATCATTACGGAAAATATTGTATTGCCATGGCACATAAGATCAACTTAGACTAATAACAATTTGTGGAACATTATTGAAAGTGTTTATGAAGATAGGGGGTGGCTGACATTGGGTATCGTCTTTTCCTAAGTAAGATGGCAACGGTAGCCTATAATGTGACAATAGTATACGTTGACCAATGAAGATAACAAAAGGACATTAATAAGATCATTTAACAGTGGTATGATGACGATGGCACCATAACCTTGAATAAAGATAGCTGTGAAAGTGGTACTCTAAACACTTCTGTAAAGATTGCACAAACGACTGAAATGTAGGAGAATTCTGCCATTCATATAAGTTATATGAATATCACCTAAATATTTGGAATTGTTCGCTTGTTGTTTTTAGATTAAACATCATACCTAAGGGTTTTTCACT
>JARFOD010020655.1:0-10994 GCA_031763545.1 Mopalia muscosa
CGGACGGACGGACGGACAGACGGACGGACCACGGAGAGTGATGAGAATAGCCCACAGTCAGAATGACTGTGGGCTAATAAAAGGGTTGCAGCCATGTAGACAGACGTCGGCTTGACAGGTAATATTATTGGTGCAAAAGGCAGTGAGTGTAAGTGCCAGTTTCATGATGTTAGACTTTATAGCTCTTTAGTTCTGCTACAGAAACCGATTGGACACTTCTGGACAAACAGAAAAGTATGAATGAGTTGCCATTGTGTCTGTGTCAGCCAAATTTCATAATTGTTTTTGTTTGTTTGTTTGATGGGGTTTAACGTCGTACTCAAGAATATTTCACTTATATGACTACATGCAAAGTCAATGGGTGAAGGGAACCACCCTACACCCCACTCAAGGCACTGGCAACAAACAAAGACAAATACAGACACCACAAACAGATCAGCTTCCTGTTCCCCTTTAGTTACGAGAGCACCAAACAACATGAAGCTCCCTCCAACCACCAGCCCCCAAATTTCATAAAGATAGACCTTTATAAAGATAAACTCTAGAAACAAAATTCACTTCTGCTTATGACTTTGTTGCATAAAAATAAAAAAAGTTTAAATAAAAAAAACAAAAAAAGAATATAGAAAGATTGTTTAATTGTTTGTTTGGGGTTTAACACCTAACTTTCAGGTTGCATGTATTTCACCGCCATGACAAGCTGCCAGCCCGATGGGTGAAGGAAAACATCACTGGCAACAACAAAAAAACATCACGGGACAAGTAAAGGACACTCACAGGAAAATACAAAGACATCACAAACATATCGGCTTCCTGTTCCTCTTTAATGCTGAAAGGCCGCACCAGGGGAACAGGAAGCTCTTCCAACCACCCGCTGCAAACAAAGAAATTATTCTCTACTGTATCCTTCTTGAAGCAGCACAGGTCTAAAGGTAATTCACCTGACAACCATCTGGGAAATCACACTTAACACATACTTATCTTTAACCATCAATTCCAAACATAATAAACAGGATTTAAGTGTTAGCCTAATAATCCCACTTATTTATTTTGTAAGAAATCAAACCTGTCTGTAGGTATTAATTGAAACTGAATCATGAGATACTTTCAGGAGTCCATACACTAGAAGTATGAAACTCCCTGTTCACTAGTGTATACGGCACTGTTTCCCTTGCCCATGTTTTAAGAGATGGGTAAAGTATAAGTTATGCACAGTTGATTAAATCATGGTTGCTTTGGTCCATCTGAACTTATGTATAACTTTGTTGTGATTTATTTTGTACAAATTATTATTATTTTCACCTTTTTTACTAACACCTCAAGCATACACTGTACATAATAATATAGTTTGACTGATATTTAATCTGTGTTTGCGACTTTCTGTTAGTCAACAAGTTGACAACAACCACTGGATATTTTGCCCCAGCAAACTCTCATGGTTTTTAGCAAGGTAGAGCCAGGTCAAATCAACAGGGCGAGCAAGTGTTCAGCTCAATTCTGCAATTGCCTCCCCTACCCGTTGGCAAGTCTGAGGTAAGAGGCGCAGCATGTAGATGTAGTTAAACATGATGAAGATTTTGGAAACAATCATGTTCACGCTACTGATATGGGGATTTCACATGCCTAGTTAATGTTCTTCTGATACTACAGGCAGTTTGTTAATTGGTCAACCCATCCCTGGAAAATGCCCATGTTTAATATTTTTTTCGAACTGTATTCGCTGTATGTAGAATCTGGTGAGAAATTTTTTACCTGAAAATTAGTGGTCGCAAGAAATTTTACATTTTTTCCAGGGGTGGGTCAGTCAGTCATGTTCACCATGCTGCATTCTTATGATGAAGGTAAGTATCTTATGCTCAAGGCTAGATGACTTATACGACTACTGTTCTCTTTATTGTGCATTCTACTACAGAGACATAAGAGTTAAGCATTAATAAAGATACATGTGTATGAATGACAGTGGCATGGTCAAACAAGGCTGCTACACTTTCAATTCAACCTCAAATTTTTTGAAAATTTTGATTAGAACGATCCCAGTGGATTTTTTTGTCTATCCCACCTGTTTTATAAAAATGTCCATACAACTTTCAGAAAACATTAAAGAAAATCAATGTCAGTTCAGGAAGCGAACTCGCTACCACTGAGCCACGGCTTTCTAGAAATGCCATGGAAAATGTGGAGTGTTTAAAATTGAAGTGCCAGAAATTGCGACTTTATCATGGGAAAACTAAATTATAGGCTCAAATACAACTGTTTGTATTTAAAATTTGGAATTATTTTTTGGACCAACATAAAGTTTGAATATCTTCCTTTTAATCCAAGTGCAAAAATTTTTTGGTTTATTTTGAGCCCAAGGGGTCCAGCAAGACTTAAACGGGTTGGTGTCTTAGGTTGTGCTAAAAGGGTATTTCACTAATATGATGGCAATGTATTCCACCAATAATTTACACTAGCACAACCCAAGATGTGAAGCGTTTCCATAATGTTGGAAAGTTAATTTTCATCCAGTGCTAAGCAAAGAAAGCATTGCTACTGTTCAAAATAACTGCCCTTAGCCAGAGACAAAGTGAAGATAGTGCACACAGTAATATTCCATATATTATGTGACTCAGTGTGTGTTACTTACCTGAGTGAACAAAAGCAATCTGATTTGCATTGATAAGAGCCTGGGTAAAGGTGGAGATCCTTTTGAAGGTATTATTGACATGAGCCACATGGCCGTTGGAAGGGCTGCTCACTCTGTAGACAATATCATCAGGTTCAGAATCTGGGTCAGTCGCTGACAAAACATCAGAGGATATTAATTTCATTGCACCTTTCCAGATTTCGATGCCTTTGTTGGTTGTTACTCGAGGCGGTTGATCATTCACAGGCTCAACCGTAATAAAAATTGTAGTGGGTTGGCTGCGTTTAAGTGTCTGTTTACCAGGGGTTCCTCGAGTTTTTGCCACGATAGTGAATTCATCATGAGATGTCTCATTCCCATCATGGACGTACATAACCTGTCCTGAACTGATATGGTCAGAATCAAACTCCGACAAAATAGAATGCTGATCGGTTGATAGCTGCAGGAATCCGCTTTCCGGCTGTTTGCTGATGTGATACAAAATAGGAATATCCTTAAAATGTTTTCCCTTCATATGAATATTTTGAGAAGAAAGTGTGAAATGCTCACCTTCAATCACTGTGAAGTTTTTCACAATAACAGGTATATTTTTGGGAATAATTTCAATGAAAAATTCAAGTCTTTTCAGGCTCTGAAAACTATTTGTCACATCGAAGAGAAATTTATCACTGGTTTTCCCAGGGGCTGTTTGGTAATAGCGTACCTTTCTGTTTGTAATATCGTCTTGTGTAAATGTAACAGGGAGATTCCTTTCAGAGCCGATGACCTTGAGACGACCTTGAGTTGGAGGTTGAATAACGGTAAACTCAATATCACTGGCTAGTGTATCAGGGTGAATAACATGTAACATTTCCTCCTCAATAGTTCCAGATAGCCCCTCGTCCACCTCCAAAAGCTTATTGTGAACAACTTTCGGTGGGTGAAGTTGAGATTCAAGCAGTACACTAATAACAAATGTTCCCTTTACTTGTGTCTCACCTAAATCGATTGTAAAGTCAAATTTGTCAGAAAGGTCGCGGTTACCATCATGCTTATAAGCTACACCATTAGATTTAATGTCTGCCCAGGTAAACATGGACACAGACCACAGGGTACGAACGATCAGCTGTCCTGACTTAGGTCCTTCACTCACAACAAATCTAATGTCTTCCGCTGCCACATTCATGTTAGTGTCTATGCTCAGATTAAACCTTGTTATCTTCTGAACTTGACCTTGATTTAAATGTAGACCAGTGTTATTTACAGTTATGACAAAAGGGTCCATTGCAACGATTTCAAACAGTTCAGTAGTATAATACTGGCCATCAGTAACCCAAATTGGTGCTCGGGCATGAGCTTTACCCTCATGTTTAAATAAGATAATGCCATTAATGATGTCTTGTTGTGTAAACTGTTGTAAGACAGAGCCATTTTTGGCGTGAACTATTTCCCCATTTCTGATTTTTTGTCTTTTATACAAAAGCTGTGACTCGTCATACTCAATATCTGGATCGCGAAAAGCTAAATCTTCAATGGTAATAATCTTTTCCTTGTTGGTAACAACTTGGAAGACCTTGTCCACAGCTCTTTGAGGAGGATTATCATTCCTCATGGTCATGCTAATCTCAAAGGTTCCTGTCAACTCTGTGATTTCCTGTTCCTCTCTGCCCGCTGTTAAAACAGGGCTGGTAATAAAGACAAACGAGTCTTGACTATTCTCAGAGTCATCATGTTGATACACTAACTCTCTCTTCATGATATTTTTGTTCGTGAATTCAGTGATGTTAACGGCTTTCATTGTGGTTGAGCGTGGGTCAATGATGTGAAGAGACCCATATTTTACAGGTTCGATGATGATATACTGGAAGTTATTGGTTTCCTTACTTTGGGTGTACAAATGTTCCTGTTCAATGACTGCCTGACCACCTTCAGCTACCCCACGTAGTCCATTATTGATGAACTGAACATCTGTCTCTTCAGGAATGTATAGCACTTTTAAAGCAAATTTAGCTTCCTGTGCTCCTAAAGCTGATACGGTAATGTCAAAGTAGTCCTCCAATCGATCAAAACTTATTTTATTCAGCTTGTAACTAATCATCCCTGTATCAATTTCTTGCTGTGTGAATTCATCTCCTTCTTTCAACTCCTGTTGTGGAGAAGCAGGAGATGGGTCCAACTTCCTAAAGAGTTTGCCTTTACTCGGGGGCTTATTAACCGTAATGGAGATATCTTTTGGCTTCAAGGATTCAGCATTGGTTATTATCCGTAAATCCTCAGAACTCAACGTTTTTTCTGAAATCTGCTGAAGAACAAGCTTTGAAGACATATCCACTTCAACCTGAACACGAACAAATGTTATTTTGAAAATAAACTCTGGAGTTCTCGTATCACCTCCAGAAACAATGAACTGAAATTCATCAGAAGGCGTCAGATTAGCAATGTCAAGATGAAGATACCTTATAAGAGCATTATCAATGTCTGTTTGAAGAAATTCATTGACTTTAACCCAAGAGTAACTCGATCCTTCTCGCCGTTGAATTTCACCATATTGCACAGAGTTTTTAATAATATATTTTATTTCCAGCCCATCTGAAGGTACATTTGAATCTGTAGTGAGATTATCTTTGTGAATAAATTGTGAAGTTCCATGGGCTAGCACCAGTCCTGTGTTTACAGAAACATGTAACTGTAGTGGACTGGCAGATATCTTCAGATCAGAAAAGGCCCCTTCTGTTGCACCATCACTGACTCTCAGTCTGAGATACGATGTGGCGTCTCCTTGATCACAAAATTTAATGAGGCCAGAGTTAATTTCTGCCTGAGTGAACATATTTATAGACTCCCCTGGTCGATTAGATCTCTCAAAAAAGCCGTTGTCTTTATCCTGGTAAACGACTGAATAAACAAGGTCTTTAGGTTCTGTATCTGGGTCATCAGCATACAATAGGTCATTGGTCATAGTCAGCTTAGAATTCCTGGCAATCCTTAAAGTGTCATCGGGTGGCAGCTTCACTTTAGGCGGATCATTTCGTGGTTTCACAGTTATTGGTAAAACAAAATCATATTTTTCTCTGAGTGCTGATGGTAAGTTGGCATAGTTTCCGACTATTTCCATTTCAACAGTAACATCATCAGTTTCTGTGTCAGTGCCGTCATGAAGGTAGACAACTTTATTATTCAGTAAGTCAAACAACGTAAAGGTGGGCACCCTGTTTCTTCTCCCTGAATTCACCTCTATTTGACCATGCTTTGGAGGCACCAGCACACGGAACATAATCGCTGACTCTCTTATTCTGTGGTCGATATATTCAAACACCACCTCAATGTGATTGGTAGTAATCTGTGTTTCTGCTCCTTCGCGTCCCTTCACTGACTGGATGAGCAGGATCTTCTCAGGTGGGCTATCGATAGACCCTGATGATTTCATCGGGGTTTTCGTGCACACGTCCTTCTCACAAGCACATCTGAAGTTGTCTCGTCCAATTTCGGTACACTCTGCTATTTGCAGGCAAGGATTGGTGGCACATGGGAACTTCCATACACAGCCAGCATTAATCCCTCTGCTGATCTGAATGTCACGGAAACCAAAAACTCTAGAGTTAACAACAACATTCCTCAAACAGCCTTTCAATGATCCAGTCCTAGCTGTTTGGCCTTGTAATGCTGAGAGACCTTGACGAATGGCATTTGCTCTCACTTTAAACCCCACTCCCCCTAGAAAAAGATGCTCTCCCAGGTTGATATATTTACTATCGCCTAATTTGAACCTTTTCATTTTTTTGTGTCCATCCAGTGTGACTTCCAAGGATGTAGGGGTGATATACAAATCAATCTGATGCCAAAGTCCATCACTGATGTAAGCATCAGAGAGCATATGAACAGCTCCATTTCCCTTGTCTAAAGAAATCTTTAACTTTCCATCAGTGATTTCAGCTGCTATATAATCCTGACTAGGAGGGGTGCCCGGGTTGTATAATATCACGGCTGATTCGGATCTGGTCTTAAAATCACACGAAAAGGTGCCACTTTTACGAATATGAAGAGTGGGGAAGGCTAGAAATGATGTTTTTTCCAGAAAACTGACAGACTGATCCGAAGTTGCATCAAATATTGAGTCACAGTCCCAAAATATTTCAAATATTTGAAGAGGATTTTTCAACTGTTTGGCCGCATGAAGGATATCATATCCATTGAACAATACATCAGTAATACAGCCTCTGTAGTTTCGAAAAGTTCCAGAAGAGGCTTCCACAAAGTTCCCGGTTCCTCCAAGGAAAAGTCCTTGCCTGATATTGAGCTCAAAGAATTGCCCCTGTGTCTGAGTGTTAGATGTTAAGATTCCATCGATGGATAGCTCAACATTGCCATTAGTACGGATTAGTTCCAAACTGTGCCATCTGAGATCATCCAATCTGAGGCCGGGTTGTGAATGAAGCACAGCCTCTCCTGATCCCAGATCTAGACGTACCTCAACCAAGCCAGATTTTAGCTCAACGGCCACATAATCAGTGCTTCCAGCAGCAAGAAATAACAGTCCGTAGGACAACTGAGATTTAAACTCAAGCTGTAACTCAGTGGAACTTGAGGCATCTTGAAATGGTACTTGGATGTAACTTTCCCCATAGAAGGAGGCTGCAACAAAACAAAAAACAAGGTTTAAAGGTCAGGTTGGTATATTTTGTGCCATTAAAATTTTATTTATGACCTGTATCAAATTGTTTGATCAGTGTTTTATCAAGTACTTAAATGGGAAGACCATAGGAAGATAGCCACGTTCAGATGATATAACTTACGACCAAATGATATAACTAACTGGTTTTCGACCAATGATGTCAATTCTGGTTTTTAAATTAACTAATTAACGGCTATGCTAATTCGATAGAAAGTGCAATACAGATTGTCCCCTTTGATTTGCTCGTTTGTTTGATTGGGGTTTAATGTCATACTCAAGGGTATTTCACTTACATGACTGTCAACTCCACATTGTACCTTGCCTTATCACTGTGATAAGTGATCACTGAGAGGAAACCTGGTAAAAACCACACCCGAAATTGCTTGAGACACAACATCTGACTCGCTCATATACCTGATAGTTGACAGGCAGATTGGATCCAGTGAATGGTACATTGAAGCAGTATTAGTAAGCGCACATGCTACCACAAAGCCAAGTGGCCTGTTGTCTTTGAGAATAAGCAATAAACATAATAAGTTTAGGTTGAAAATCAATGGTCTTTCCCTTTAAAACCATTTTAGTTATATGATGAGGATGCACTCTATTAACAGCCAACACCCTCCCTAACACAACCATCATATGAGCAGTGTTTTAGTTATATGATGAGGATGCACTCTATTAACAGCCAACACCCTCCTTAACAAAACCATCATATGAGCAGTGTTTTAGTTATATGATGAGGATGCACTCTATTAACAGCCAACACCCTCCTTAACACAACCATCATATGAGCAGTGTTTTGCTGGTCTGGAAATACAAACCCCTCCACTATGAAAACTATTGATTGGTTGTTGTTTTACAGGACGTTGATGTATTCCCACAATGATTGGTTCAAACCCCAAACCCCAAACCCCAACCATAAAATAAGAAATGTTTTGATAAAGTTCAACATAGATACATACATGTATTATAGGGCATACATATAACAGTCAGACTAAAGGCATAATCATACCATCATTACTCAACAGTGGTCCATGTGGCAAAGGGCAGTTTGTTTTGAGAGAAGCAATGCTGTCTTTACTTTACACTAGAGGTCAGCATTGCTACTCTCAATTGAGTAATGATGGTATGATTATGCCTTTAGTCTAACGGTTATATTTATGCCCTGTAATATGTATCTATGTTGAACAGCAATTTTTGGGGGTAACATACATACACTGCAAGAGGCCCCCTTGAAAATCATGCGACCATATGACCCCTGTTCGTGTGAAATCCGTAAAGAAATTAAAAAATAAAAAAAAGTGAAAAATGTATTCGCTGTATGTAGAAACTGGTTGCAGGAAATTTATCATTTTTCCCAGGGGTGGCTAGAGAGGTACGTACTGTCAATAGTATGCAATAAGTCAGAACTTGCTAAAAGCTGAGTGCCAAAGTTTTTCAATGGAGTGCTTCAAATTCTCGCCTGAATTTGATGTATAAAATATAAATTTAGCCTACATGTACATTGTACAAGTATTATATGTTTTTAGTCTAACACATATTTGGAACTAATTTAATTATTGTTTAATCTATGTCTGCAAACTGTTTTCCGATTTTTTGTAATTATGTGTTTATGATCCTCAGCTCTTGTACATACTGTATTACAGATATATATCATATTCACTGAACACACCAAAAACTAGCTTTACAATGTCTGTCATATTTGGCGTGTTAGACTGAACTATATCTATGTTTAGTCACATATTCTCCATAAAACAATGGACAGACTTAAGTATGGATAACAATTTCTTAATTTATCGTTATCAAGTTCAAATTAACATTGTTGTTGTTGAAATTGTGCTTTTAGGGCTGCTTCCCGTGATGGATTTTGCGGCCCGTCAATCACATACTTTATTATTTTAAAAATATTCTTTTACAAACATGTGTTTATTTAATTTACATAGCGATATTTAATTTAAAAAAGACAAGGGAATAACAATAAATTATTAATAATAACAAAAGATTTAAAAAATTATTAAAGTGTGACGTAAGAATTTGATCTATTTACAATGAATATACAAGTTATTTACAGTTTTTTGCTATGTTTGATTTAATGTTAATGTTCTGCAGGTACATAATAGTTAATACATGTATATATTAGGATTCCATGTCTCGTCCCCGTCATTTGCACACAGAGCCGTCCAGAAAAACTGCTGATTCCTTGGGATAGAGAATGTTTCATTATGTTTGCTGGTTATTCTCTATCCCTATAGCAGTTGCATTATATGGGGCCTGCATCGGAACCAGTAGAAATACTAGTATTTTATGGGCCTACATATATACAACAGCAGTGCAGACCTCAGAGAGAACAACATTTGTTTCATTGGCTCATGCTGACTTTTGTTTCTCACTGATAGTGCCTCGCATAATAGGTTTTCTAATTCTTTTCTCATTGGTTGAGAGAGAGGGCAGAGTATAAGCATGGAGCTCAAAGCTTACAACAGCCTTGTTTTAATACTACAACTCATTGTAGTTTTAAAATTGTCTCGTGTTAATTTGAAGTACTTTGTTGCTTTTGTTAGCATTAACAGTTGTCAGCAAATTCTAACCCAGTCAGCTACGTTGACGACTGGCGTAGATTTGTCTGTGAACAGATTTTATCCTATGGGATGGGTGGAAATGAACCTGAGTTACCTTCACTTCATCTGAACGAGTGTTTGAGTGAAAATACACTGCTTTCAACTAGCCACCTCATCACAAGCAACATCTCTAGGCGTTACCTTTCTTAGATATGAGTTTGAGAACAGTGACACAGTGTGGGAAAAATAAATTTATTTGTGTGAAAATACAGATGTTAATAATATCATGATAATACCTGCTATAAGCGGCTTGATCTTATGGGTGACAGGTTTGCCCCGCCCAACTGGAGCATTTACATAATCTAGGAAGTCAGCTGACGGGTTAGAAGAGTAGAGATTGGCTGCTTTACAAGTGTCAATCACAGAACCTCCGCCCACTGCCAGAAAACCATCAAAATCTTGAGATGAGGCAAATGATATGGCTTCTTTAAAGCTGAAAAAATATAATAACAATTTAATGTGAAGTAAACAGCAGTTCACTTTCCCTTTTTTTACAAACCAAAGCTTACAAATTAACAGTTATATTCAAATATATTCTCTTGTTGCGTTCTTCATGACAGCCCCTTGAATCAATTCAAATTAAAACACGTCAATTTATGACACTATCATCAATATAAAAAGAAAAGCCACATACACATGATTCAG
Organism: Mopalia muscosa; assembly: GCA_031763545.1. Lineage (NCBI taxonomy): Eukaryota > Metazoa > Mollusca > Polyplacophora > Chitonida > Mopaliidae > Mopalia > Mopalia muscosa. The sequence goes on from JARFOD010020655.1 coordinate 10,541, forward strand.
AAACAAACTATTCCAACACAACAATTAATTTTTATTTCTTTTAAAAATAAGTTCAATTTCCAAAAAAAAGAAGATGTGATTTAAAAGAAGTTTTTGGTGGTCAATGCTATCAACTTTTAATATTTTCAGCTGACCCACTTGGGAGAAGAGCTTCCTAACAAAGTACAGGTATCTACCGTAACTCTCAGTATGGACAAGACCCTTCCCAGTGGAGATATAATGCTGGAGGCAATGGTTGTGTACCTGGTGTCTGTTGGTTCTACTCAGACCTGATCAAACAGCTGATAGTTACCTGGTGTCTGTTGGTTCCACTCAGACCTGATCAAAGAGCTGATAGTTACCTGGTGTCTGTTGGTTCCACTCAGACCTGATCAAACAGCTGATAGTTACCTGGTGTCTGTTGGTTCCACTCAGACCTGATCAAACAGCTGATAGTTACCTGGTGTCTGTTGGT
>JARFOD010020677.1:0-10993 GCA_031763545.1 Mopalia muscosa
CCTTCTCTCGAGATGTCTGTAGGTTACCCATAACACAACTCGAGATTAAGGTTTATTTAGAAACTTGTCTCTGGAAGATATCTAGAACATAAGTTGATTTTTCGATTTTAATAGATTTGCATCCCTGTGCCAGTGTGACTGCTTTTAGAAATATATATATATTTATATATATATAAATATATATGTATATATAAAGCTAAGTAATATACACATGAAAACATACATAATTTTTTAAATAAAAATGTCGGCATGTTTATTTGTATGAAATAAGGTAAGTTTATCATTTTGTAGGGAATTGTAGTTTACTTGTTGTCCTTCGTGGAAATCGACGTGAAAGGTAATATTTGTCATATTTGTGATATCAATGGCCCTCTGGCTAAGGGAAGCTTGTTTGAAGATCAGCAATGTTGTCTTTACTCAGCACTATGGAGGTAATTCACTTTCCAACATTATGGAAATACTTCACATCTTGGTTGTGCTAGTGTCAATTATTGTTGAAACACACTGCCGCCATATAAGTGAAATACCATTAAGCACAGCCTAAAACACGAATCAATCAATCAATTGATAATAATGTGTTCATACAAGGCACTTTTGGCTGAAACATATAACACTAGAAGTAAATCTTAATTGAAACTGATGGACAGTTTCCGATTCATCTTATCATTGCCAAAGGTAAGTATTCAAAACTTATGTATAAATTTAGTTTGATAACAAATAGTCAATGTTGTCTTTCGTTGAACTGTGGATTATTGCGTGAATCTAATATTTATTGGAATATCCATGGCATGTACTCGGTTTTTTTCATAACGTCCAAATTACACAAGTTCGATCATTTTTCTTTTACCAAAATTGTCTATGCAGTTATAAAATAGAGGTGCTGTCTTTGGTTTTGATTTTCCAATATAATCAAAACACAGACAATATACATACTACATGTATGACCGCCAAGCAAGCTCGTGCGCTCTTTTGCCTGCGTACGAGCTTGCAGGACGGTTATTTTTTGCTTTGAGCAACGAGACTAGCGATCAGTAAGCTAGGCTGAGAAAACAGAGATATTCCGATTATCTTTGCTCATCGTTTAAAGGCACACCAGTGACACTGACTTGACATTAAGCGGGTCCGTGCCCGGTTTCCACCTTAATCAGGTAGTGAGCAGTGTGGAGTGAAATACTCTTGAGTATGACGTTGAAACCCAATCAAACAAACAAACATATCGACAGCGCATATACTGCAGATTCTGACTTTGGATAAAATGTTTTGTCGAGGGTAACGTCGTCTCCATACGACATAAAGGCGAGTGGTGTAAACTTTTGTATAGCGTAAAACCGAAAACAAAGAAACTAAGGAATTTTCCACCTTTTTCAATTTCAAATTGGAATAGTGTCTGTCGTTCACAAGTATATACGAACTGTATGGTAATACTGTAAACGGGATCACCAACGGGAACTAGTACTATTTACCGACGCTATTTATATTGATACTAAGAATTTTCCGACCCTGTTTCAATTTCAAATTGGAATTGTGTCTGTCGATCCTCCAGTATTTGAGTAAGTCACCAGATTTGGCTCCGGCAATCGCGGTGTGGTTTTTACGAGGTTTCCTCTCGTAATATGGTATGGAACTGTGTAAAGTGGACAATCCGTCGTCAAATAATTGAATTACCCTTGAATACGACGTTATACCCCAATCAAACAAACAAACAAATCTATTGCTTCTTTTGACTGTCCTAGGCGTTTAAGTTATCACGATTATACACTTTGTTCTATCTAAATGCACCATTGCTTGATTTCAATCTGTTATGAGTGCTAGTGAAAAAAACTATATTTACCATTGTGTACATAATTTAAAACATAGACGTTTGATCTTGTATTTGTCAAATCTATCTTCCTCCAACCATGGACTGAATGTCTCGGGCACTCCTTATTTAGCAATGGAGATATATTAATCTTGAAAACATATTTCATATTTTAAGAATCGGTTTTAATGTAGCCATTAATGTTGCGAGTACACCGTCATGTCTGCGTGGAAAAATACTAAAAGATCTGTCAGTCAACCTACTTAGCTTTTAATTGACCACGTGTCTACACGGTTAACTGTGATATAGAACTGGATACCCGATAGAGTCGTATATACCGTAGCCAATAACTAAGGATTATTTTACCTATTCATGTAGACCTTCACCAATCACCGACCTTGGTCAGTATGGCAATTGGGCATATATTTAACCTTATAAAGACCTGATCGAAAGGCCATAACTGTGAAATATAAACCGGTGGAGGAAAGCAATTTTTTCTCCCTTCATTTATGCAATTTATATAATATATAAAATGTAAGCCCTTATATGGTGGTTTTTTTTTAAAATCTTATAACACGAATGTTACAATTTTTATTTGAGGACCAACAGCGGGTGGTAGGAGGGAGCTTCAGATTGCCCTTATGATCTCAGAGCTAGAGAGGAAGAGCAATCTGTTTGTGGTGTCTGTATTGTGTCTTATATATATTTGTCCCATCTTGTTTCTATTTGTTGCCAGTGGCGGCGGGTGTGGTATCCTTCGCCCATTGGGCTGGCACGTCGTCATATAAATGAAATACCCCTGAGAGCGACATTAAACCTCAACCAATCGAACCTGAGGACCAAACAAGAAAAATTGAATGTGTTTGCGTGAATATATAGCCAATGTGAATTTTATTAACTTAATATCGGGCAGTCAGCAGTCACCTACGTCTTTATCTCAGAAGGGGCATATATAGTTGTAAACGGTTCATATTTTAGCATGAGCATGTCGTCTGTGTCTTCCTTCTGTGTTGTTGGTGGGTGGTTGGAGGGAACTTCATGTTGCCCTTGTGCTCTCAGAGTTAAAGGGGAACAGGAAGCCGATCTGTTTGTGGTGTCTGTATTGCGTCCTGTATTTGTCCTGTCCTGTCTTTGTTTTTTGCCAGTGATGTCGAGAGTGGTTTCCTTCACCCATTGGGCAGGCACGTCGTCATATAAGTGAAATACCCTTGAGTACGACGTTAAACACCAATCAAACGAACAAACAAATCCTTCTGTGCTGTCCGTGAATCAGTCAATAATCAACCACACAGATGATTCACATTACTCTATAGTAACACCTCATTCATGCATCAAGTAAACTCGGATCAAATATAACTCGTGAATCGGAACGGCGATAATTACATCCGGAGTCAATTGCTCGCGCGTGTAGTCTAATAGGTCAAGACATGAGCCACATCCCAAGTAATTTATCTCATACCGAGGTAGTTATCCACAGAAAGGTGGTTCCGAGTGCCCTTCTAATCGATATCCAGCCGTATAATGCTAAATATTTGCCAGGCGATCAGAGCTACGACACAAGAGAGGGGCGGTTTATTCATTGTCTGTATAATCCGACTGGACGATATGTCTTTGCTGGTGCATCATAATCCCCAAATAACCACTCAATACGTTTTTCATATCACTTAGTAACAAACTCTACAAGAATACTCTATCCACTATGGGTAGAAGAACTCTTGTAAAGTGATTTATAAATATTTGACCTATCATTTCTCAATCCCTTAACTATTTATGCAAATGCCTTTTTATACATGAAAACAGAATCAAAATACGTATACACTTTTATGTTTGTATAACAAAATAGTTACATGTTTTGTTTAAAATTTCAACTTTTGTCCCTGCACAGTATAAACGGTTGGCCAATCAACAAACTCAATTAAGTTCAGTTTTTTTTTGGGTGCAGAAAGAAACAAAAACAAAAATTATTACAATTTGAAATGAACTATTTGAACCGCGAATTACATTTAATATTTAAGCCTTTTACCTTTTGGCAGTAAACATAAATCATATTTTTTGAATGGATCAAAATTTGTTACTCAACCCAAAGATGTACATTCCTCATTCAAATAACAAATAAACGCCATTAGATTCACAGAAACTGACTAGAAAAATAGATTTTGTTTTTGGGAAGCCATTGTGATGACTTGATAATGTTATTAATAAAACTCTTGGGCTTAAAAATGTTATTGTGTACACTAATGTCCTATATTCATTGCCTTCATGAAAAAAACCCTCTTAAATAAAGAAAATTTTCTTTGGACCTTTTCGGATTCTCCATTATTTTGGATAATCATTCCCTAACAAAAATGGATAATATCTGTAGGACAAGTGGGCTTGATCGGTTCATTTAGATGATCTCTTCATATTTGTTAAAATCGCCTAAAGGTTGCTCGTAGCCTATACCCATTTTGAAATAAAAAAATAGCAATATTCATTGCTTTGTTTTACTCCGCTTACGGTGTTTAATAACTTATTTCCTGTTCAAATTCGCGGATCAACTATAAAGTCACTCCAGATTAGCGCATCCGTGAGAAATGCCAAAACACAAAATGGTACAGGTTTCGTTGATCTAAAGAGCGCGCAGTTGTGCTAGAGTTTCATGATGCCCTGAAGCACAATAAGAAGCTGGTCTTTTTATAATCTCTCTTTTTTGACATCCTTTAACTCTCTAGTCATGCCTCTGTCTATTGGCATGTAATAGCGCCGAGGATGATTTCCTCCAACCATTGAGCTGTCAATCCTTCACGAGAGAAATAACCATACTACCACTAAAACCCCAATCGAAAAAATAAACAATGAAAAGGGTACAGGAAGATTTAATCATAGCAAACATCTACGATGGCTAAATAGTCTATTAGTAAAAAAAAACTGTAAGAACTGTGAGAAACTGGAACAGTTCGCTGATATTAACTGCATTATGTTTGTGTTTTGTTGTTGTTTCCCCGGCATTTTGATTTTAATGACACAATTATGTTTTGGTTTATATTCCTTGTGTATCGTTCCGAATGTCCTGCTAAGGTGCGGTGCCAATAATACATCGGAAATAGTACAGAATAGGCAGAAAATACAAGTGGCACGCTTTCTTTTTAACAGGCGTAATGTTATATCAAATCTGTATTGTACTTTTTCGTAAAGCTTGGCTGATGCTTAGGGTAAATACATTGATAAGTATTTTATAGACTTTAAACTATCATCACAAAAAACATTATGTTACAACCTTATATCGAAACACGTATATATTTTATAAGGATCCCATAAGAGACTATAAAAGGTTTTTGGTTAGTAATACTGTTTACCAGACACTGTCCCATGAGACTATTTGTGGTGGATGGAAAGTAAGCTTTGCTCCAGTTCAAACTCTCTAGCTTTGTATCCTATAATCACGATAATACCTCCGGGATACTATTAAACAATAGTCTGTCAGTATTCACCCATTTCTATCCCATATAAGTGATTACTGTAGCTATAATAGGTTCCCAGTCTACCATTTCCTCTTTGTCGGCTTTAAAGCTATTAGAGTTTGATGGGGAATCTGTCCTCCATTAGCCGAGCAAATGATTGTCATTATTCACGACTAGTACATTATTCTACATCGGCCTCAGTCGTCCAAGTCGTTAAGTAAATGTCATTCATTAGGTCAACTTGGATCAAATGTTACTGGTCAGTCCAAGAAGTGATAAATACCTTCTCCGGAGTCGATGGAACCGCCGCCCAAACTAATTGAAGGCGAAATCCCCATCGGCGTAAAGGAATTAGTCCTGGTGTACACTGTTAGTCGACTACTCTGGTACCATCAGATTTTACTATCCTTATACCACGTTTATAGTGTTTGTTATCCTATGCCTGGTACGTCCGTTCCACAAAATCATTGTCCGACGTAAATATGGACTGTTAGTCATGTAATCCGTCATACTTCACGCGTTCCACTAAAGCAGCTTATAATGGGTACGCCACGGTAATTGAGGAAGGCAGGTAGTGTCACACATATCCGTGCGCGTATGTGTGTTTGTGTAAAAAAATCACACATTATTGCGGAGACTTCCTTGTGCATTATGCGATTGTGAAATCATTTTGCCACCCTGTACAACAAGATTAAGATTTGGATTATAACAGCAGACTAAGATCCCATTTGTTTGTTATTTTCATAACATGTTGAAGTGCCGTTTAAGTGGTGAAGGGAGTAACATATGTTTTATAAAGAAATATCGGACTACTCACTAAATTGGCATGGTCCCCGAGTGTGACATCAATACTAGATGGACTCAGTAACCTATATTGTAATGCTTATTTCACTTATTAACATTGTTGGCCGATTCTACACAAAGATACGCTTATTTCTAGAAAACGGAACATTTCAGGGACTTCAGCTGTAGTTGGAGTTCTGAGCGTTGAACAGACAAAAAGCTGTTTGTTTGGGGTTTAACGTCGTACTCAATGGTATTTCACTCATATGACGACGTACCAACCCTCAACACCACGGGCAACAAATAAAGACAGGACGGAACAAACACAGGACAACAAAAGGACGCAATACAGACACCACAAACAGATCGGCTTTCTGTTCCCCTTTAGCTCTGAGAACCAGAACAACCTCCCGCGACAAAAAAAGCCATCACAAATGGTTCTGAACATAATTTCAATTCGAAGGTTATACAGGAAATATTGTCCCCAAAAGATATTGTATGGCATTCATGATTTTCAATAAATTTCAGAGACATTATTGGGTCTTTGCCAAATTCCTATATTTTAAATTTCGCATGTCCAACTTTTCAAAAAGAAAAACATATAATGATCCTACCTATTTTCAGTGTCGTAACTGACTAAGAAAAATTGTTTTCCTCAAAATCAACCAGGGGTCCAGCAAGACCTTCTTGCCTCGTTTAATTTAACAGCTACAATGACTTACTATACGTACCATTTTGTAACTTTAAGGCCGTATATATTAGTTCTGTATTTGAAATGCTGTGTGTCCAAACTTTCAAAAAATAAAAACACATAATTATCCAACCTATATTCATTGTTATATCGGGCTAAGGCCAAATGTTTTCCTCCATATCTATCAACCAGGGACGTAGCAATGCCTTAATTCTGGCCTTGTTTATTTAATAAGTTTAAGGAGGTACCATGGTCCAACAAAAAAACCCAAAACAAATAACCAGCATGGGCATCTCATGATGCCATAGCTCCAAGTTAAGTCTCAAAGGCAACTGGTATTTTTCACTTTTTGGATTGCCCTCTGGCTAAAAATGAATGATGTTGTTTAAGCTCATATGATTATTGTGCTGTTTATCATTTAACAGATCAGGTTTAAACATTCACTCTGGAGTTTTTAGTCCCAACGGTTGGTTATACCGAGTCAACAAAACATGTTATTCCTTTATAAATGTCTGTCATTTGTCATTTTCTTGTAATTTGTCAATTTTTCAGCATTGTCAGATCCTTCGGGAGAGAAAAGAAATGACACCTCCCTTCAGTAAGCAGTATGCTACATAGTGCAAAGGCATACTTTAATGTTTTAATGTAAAAATTTGACCGATATTGGAGACAGCGACGGGTTAAGTAAATGTAGGCTTTGTAATGCTTGTCCCTATGATGACTTCATCTGTCAAGTAGATTCGCTCTCTATTCTCAATTATGAATTCACGCCTCTGATATTAGGACAGGACACGGCGTACAAATATGAGCACTCGAAATTATTATATATGTGGCTTCCTTCTCTATCATCGACTTCCTTGTGCCAAATATTTCCAAAATCCCATGCATCATGACATGACAACGTTATAAACTTAACTTTTATGCCCGCGGTCCATTTTTTTGCACATGATACATCGTCGTTATATGGGAATAGTGGATAGCAAATGCCTTGCTGCAGACCAAAGTTATTAACCGGACAAAAAGTCTAAGGTGTCAAAGATTTAACCTATAATATATACCTTTACCTTTTACCTGGTGAAATTTAACAATCTTGAAATTGCTCCAATTTGTTAATTGTAAAACTAAATAAAGGGCTCAAGTTTAAATACTATTAAGGGCTTATATTTAACTTATTGTAATTTTAAATTTGAAAGGAATTTTTAAACATTTTATTTAAAGCCCAAAGGAGTCCAGCCAGACTTTGATTTTTGAGGACTGAAATCTTCAGAAATTTGTGAAGAACAACATACTGCAGCTGCAAGGGTCGTTTTCTACGCGTGTATTGTATAACGATGTGTTGTTGTAGTTGTAGGCAGATGTGGTGTTTCACGCAAATATTGTATTAGCACAGTTTAAATGGTAATAGCTAAAATGTGTTGTCATTTTCATAAAGAATTTAAACAGTTGTGTCATGTACTTTGTAACTTCCCATGGCCACTGATAAATGCCCTGACAGCTTCTCCTACCTATCCCTCTAACACACACTCATTGAAAAACGAAAATCATAAAACACTCAAGTAATTGTCAGAGCTGACCGCTAGGTTCGTATTTGGTTTGTAGAAGAATCCTTATCCCATTCATTTATTATCCGCGCCTGACCTAAATAAGCAAGATGTGTATTGCTTAATGCCGCGTTAAAATTGTCAAATACCTTACTTCATTTTAGCTGTCCATCTTGTAAATTCTAATGTATTTTCAAAGGTTTATTTTTCTGTGTTCCATTTTCAGGTCCTGGTGGAAGCTGATCACTGTCACTGTCATTAGAATTACTGTCACATCACCAAGTACCATCTTATTTTTCAACACAGACTGAAACTTTGAGATAAGCTCGTACTATCACTATGTCATCAGGAAACTTCACGAGGCAGAGTTCTACTTTTAGTCACAGTTACGAAAAAATGCAGCTGCTTAAATATTCTAACAGTTGAATGAGAGTGTATTTATTCACCAATTCACGTGACCTGCAGTTCATAAGTGTTTGTTTTACAGTTAGTCTGTTGACCTGGAGAGCGCAAATCCGCTTTAAGTCGAAAAATACACCGCGAAGTGCTGCAGGTAGTGTAATGGGTTAGCAATCTACATTGTAAAAAGGGCCCACGGCCGTGGTTTACTGGTTAGCGAGTACGCTTACTAAAGCCTACTTCGATGTACCCATCACAGGATCGAGTCCGTCTGTCGACCCTCATGTATATGCGTGAGTCACATGATTTGGCTCCGGCAATCGCGGAGGTGGTTTTTACATAATTCTTCCGGTTTTCCACTATAATAAGACAAGGAACTATGTGAAGGGGACAATTCGTCGTCATATAAGTGAAATACCCTGGAATACGACGCTAAACCCCAATAAAACAAACAAACATTTTAAAAATAAGAATTTAATGAATGACAATCTCTTTACATTGACAAGAATCAGTTGATGGTAATTTCCAAACGATAGTACCATAACTTTTCTTTACAAACAAAATCTAATTTAGACTTTGCGATGGTTTCTAGGTATGGCAACTGATGAGAATGAGTGGATTAACTACTGTTTTACGCCACATTCACGGACACCGTGTCTGAATATCTTAGAAGTTTAATGTGACTTTTGTTATCTTTTGTTTTATCAGCCCCCGAAGTTTGACGTCAAACACAGATAAATGGAAGTTGCGATCCCAGGGGTAAGTCACTATAATCAGATATGTTAAATGTGAATTCCACTTTCAGTGACAAATACATAATTGCATGCTTAGTAGCATTTTACTAGCTAAAACAAAAATCCAACCCTTTTAAGCAAATGGAGTTCAAGCAATCGGCGAAGAACAACTGATAATGCATTTTTGATATCTACGTTATTTAATCATGGGTGTGAAAAAACAAATGCCAAGCAGGCTACGATGGGAGACAGAAGCCCTTAAGCAAAATAGCCCAGTTGGCTGCAGATCAACTTCAGGTTCGTTGGAACAAATCATGCTCGTTTTGCTGCAACCATAACATAGCGAGTATCGTTCTGTTTGGAGACAGTTAAATCTTTTGCTACATATTCCCTTGAGTTGCACTTAAATGTACACCTGCTATAGTCTACGTATGATCGAAAAAACTTTGCATTGGTTCACAATTAAGTACAATATCAACTTAGGAAGAAATCTCTGTAATCAGAAACCATTTTTCACTGGCGGTTTGGAAGAGATTCCTCCCGCTCTGGTGATCTCTTAAGCAGTAAACCTATCTTGTTGCGTTATCTGTATTGCGTCTTATCTTTGTTTGTTGCCAGTGGACATGGTGGGGCTTCCTTCATTCGTTGAGATGGATTGCCGCCAGATGCTCGAAAATAACATTCTGTATGGCACAATACCCCATCCAAACAAACAGTATAGTAGAAATACAAACCACTCTTTTCAACAAATAAATCCAATAACAGACAAATACAAACTGTGCTGAACTTTATTTTAATCTGTATATTTTAACTTTATTGAAAGTTGTAATAAGTAAAGAATATGATTTAAAATAAGAAAATAAAATAAGATTTTAAAGTGAACTAAAGGCAACATTATCAAAGCATTAATAATTTGAAAAAAAAAAAACAAAACAAAACAAAACAAAAAAAAAACATTACATGGCTGAAATCCATTTTGGAATAATAACTTGTCCACACTATGTATTGTTATCAATTAGATTGGAAATTAAATTAAATTTTTTCGGTTTATATTACATTATAAAAAAAGACAATAGAACTTTGTGAAATCGAAATGATAAACTTCCGGAAAATTCGATTGTTTTTTTTTTTGGACGAAGTTGGTGTTTTCCATAGCCAAGTATTATCCGTGTTTTCTATTGGACAAGTAAAACGGTGACGGTGAATCCCAGTTAGGCTGACCTAATTGAACATCGCAATTAAGGGGATAGCGTTATATTCCAGAAGCGACAAATGCGGAGAATGCTGTAGATCGATTTTAATTAAAATAACCTAAGAGCTCAATAATTATTATAAATATATTTATTATGTAACATAGACGTCCCTCTGGCGTTTTTTCTTTAAAAGTTGTTGCACTCTAACTGGTAGCAAGTGCGCTTTCTAATCCTATGGAGTAAGACGTCAAACCCCGATCACACAAAGAAACAAAGACTAACCCTACTTCGATGTGCTGTTCACAGGATCGAGTCCGTCTGCCGACTCTCGGGTATTTGAGTGAGTCACACCTTGTGGCTCCTGTAATCAGGGGTTGTTTTTTTTTTACCAAGTTTTCGAGGAGTCTCTCTTCC
>JARFOD010020688.1:0-10993 GCA_031763545.1 Mopalia muscosa
TCCTCTTTAATGAATGATAACCAGAGTTACGATCAGATTATGAAAATGAAAATTAATGTATTGTATTACACACAAAATGTTTTTCTTATTAATAGAATATGGTTTTTGGGTGGTCTTCTTTAACGTGTAAATTGAGATTGCCATATGTAGAATATCGTTAATAGCCTATGTCATTTTACTTCATCTTTAAATTGCCTAATTATTGGATTAACTTGATCTGTTGTTGGTATTATTGATTTATTCAGTTTATTGCATTTACTCTACACCCGTCTTGTTAGAGGTTCGTTGCTATGGAGAACAGAAAATTAATAACAGGAGATTTTCATTTTTTCTTCTAAGGATGTCAGTAGCTAGGAATAACAGTCAACAACACAACGTTCCAGTGTCTAATGTTTGGATAACCATTGTGAGAATTAATGGGCCCTAGGGCAACATGGAACTTGCCCCCCCACCTCGGTCCATTGACACATCAACAAGGGGCCTATGGAAGTAACGATCTGTGATAATAAACAAATTATCGGGAAAATCATATGACATTAGTACCGTACATATATATATTCTCGATAAATACTCAATTACGAGAACGTAGGATTTGTTCCAATAATGTCAAGGCGAACTTTATATCAACTCTGATATTAGTCCAACATGTTCTTTGTTACAGTTCTGAAGAGAAGGTTAGTCAAATTCGTTCATATCTGCCTTGACAGCTAACATCCGTTTTTTCCGTTATCTAAAAAGAAAACACATCATCATATCCACAAGTCACAAGTAAGTTTATTTTCGATTTTTTCTTTTTATTTGCATTATCAAATGTTAGAACAGTATCGGTGTATGTTTTATTGTAGCGGTATCCTAGTAAAAGTGTATTTTATCTAAATGATTACCAACGTAATGACCGGTTGTCAACCGGTTGGAACACTTTTGTAGACATCGTTTCAGTCGTTCTTGATTATATGACTGTATTACGAAACTGTGTGAAGGGCCAGAAGCCTGGGATTGGGATTTGATCTGTAGTCCTAATTTTATGATTCGCTCAGACGAGGCCTCAACAATTTCAATATGGTCACTTTAATATCTTTTCGAAGGTCTATATAGCTCTGGTTCGTTAGTCTCGTGTATCCCATTAGTTTACAACGTAGTAAATGATGTGACCTTGGCCCATTTATTATATTTTAATATATAACATCACTTTAGTAGGTCATTGTCCACATCTGTGCTGTTATTCGAGTCCAGCCTGCTTATGAAGTATACTATATAAGAAAGACACGTATATCTCAACTATTACTACTGATTGTGTAGGCCTACCTTTTAATCCACGAGGTTGTTCCAATTTTAATTTTAATTCTGATCAGAACTCCGGGTGGTGACCTTAACCAAAATGCATTATATATCTATGGTAGACAGACGCAAAGAGTACCAGGGACGCACTGCAGACTATTGACATTTCTGTGAACCCATATATCGTACAGTAGACATATTAAATATCAAATAAACAGATCTTTTAGAGCGATTGCTGATATGGCCCAGGAAACGAATTCGAAACAATTGTTTATTTGAATTAACCGTTTCGGTGTAAAGGGTTCCGACCTTAAACGGAGAATTTTAATTTTAGTCACGAATTATGATCAAAGCCAAGTACGAATGGCGCATCCATGGCCACGAGTCGATGGTTTTCACTCGCGTTTGTTGACTATTCCTCATACGATGGAAGCACCAATACCTTGGCAGAATTAATCACCATTTTTCTTCGTTTGGTTTGGATATTCAATGGGTTTACATAAAGCCACATCGGGCATTCAACATTGGGCTTTTTTTGCATCAAATATATCAGAAAAGCCTCTCAATAGCAGAGTTATCAATGTCAATATGCTCTTTCAATCAATTTGTCAGGAAGTTGCCACATCCGGCGGCTTTCTTTTAGCGGTTATGGCCACTCGATGGTAAACACAGTGTCTTTATTTATTAAGTAATCGCTTCAGACTGTTAATCCAGGGCAATGTCGAGTTGGGACCGCTGACTATTGACTACATGTAAATATTTGTATATAACACAATGTCGATACGATGGCGACATATTAACTATAAATGCTTCACTAATTAAATTAGCAATTCTAATCAATGTTTAGTTTGCCAATCAGGAATTGCATAGACGACTTGGTTATTTACATAAATACATGTATTGCATTCAATGTGCTATTTCAAACTTGCTGATGGTTGTTGCGAAGGAGCTCCCTGTTGCCGTGGCACTCAAAATATTTTTGTGATGAGTGTATATTCTTATGGTGTCCCGTACTTATCCTGTAATTGCCCTGTCTTGCCTTAGTTTGTTGTCATTGGCGTGGAGGGTGGTTTTCGTCAGGCATTGGACTGGCACGCTCTCATATGTGAGATAGCATTAGGTACAACGTTAAACCTTCGTTTTTTAAATTTGCCTATGTTGAATCAATACACTGTGACCGCAGTGCAGATAAACTTTTGACAGTTGGCGAGAAAACAAATTCAGATGTCTCGCAGGATGAGAACTCGCGTAAATGGCTAAGAACTAAACATGCTACCCCTATGCCCAGTGTTTCAATACTTGCAATCAAATAATAATTATTGTTTTGCTTTCACGAATTTCATTTGAAATGTATACAATACAGGGATCAAATAAGATAAGAGTTGACATAGAAATGATTATATTTCTAATCCGGGAGGACATGCCGGCATTCAATGTTTTTAAAAATGGACGCATTATATTGGCTGTAATACATTTTCAAAATGTGTCTCGATGTTTTTTTAGGATAAAAGTAGAAAGAAAGAAACTTAAGGAACATTTCGGGACAATAAAAACGAAAGCCACGAAAGATCGATGACAGACATGGGACTAGTGAATGTAATTACAGCCATTCTCTAGAGCCAAAATACCGGGTAGATATTTACTGGATATCAATCAATCTACGTCCTGGTTTCTGAGGCTACTAAATTACGGACACTTTTACCTAAAGTGGTTTTAATGTATATCCAAATGCTATTATGGCGTTCAAGCCATCTGGTGTTATAGTTGTGAGCGAAATGTGCCATGTTTCAATTAACAACCAATGTTACCCGGGATAGATTCTAAATGACGCCTAAGATGTTCGTCGATTGTTATCAGTTATGGTATTTGCGGGTTTGATTACGTCCTTTATAATATTTATCTACTCTGGCAGTACTAGCACACAGGGTGAAGGAACCATCTCTCTGTCTGTCACTCTCTCCTTCTCGAGGCTGGTGACAAGAGGCACATACAAGACAGTCACAAAAGGCAATACGCCAGAAGCGTGGTAGATCGATGGTTTCATAAAGCAGTCTTACGCTGTGTTGATGTTAATTTCGATAACGACACAATACTAAGTATTGGTTTTCATAAAAATAAAGATGAACTTAATATGGTAACATCGCAAAATGCATTATTGTTTTACTGAGAAGACTCAGGAAAAGAAAGCATGCCAAGTTTTCTACATAGTATTATGGTTTTATAGAAGCAAAACGTATTTAAAAAGGACATACTTTGATATGCAAGTATGTGATTCCTGATCATGTGATCTATTGATGCATATTTGTAACATGAATGAGGTCAAAGTCAGTGATGTAACACCATGTGAAATCCGTGATGTACATGTACATGTTAGTATGAGGATTCATGATATGTTATCATGTATGTGTATGGTAAGTGAAATAGATGTCTTTGTTGAGGTATTAATCTTCCAAATCAATGAAGTGGGGATAAAACAAAGTCCTACAAAATCGAATTTCCCTTACTAAATATAATATAGACACTGTGTTGAAAACAGCTACTAAATATAATATAGCCACTGTTTTGAAAACAGCTACTAAGTCGGTATGTCAATCTGACCAGGCAGCATCATGTCAACATCAAGAACACCCAAGTGATAGGAAAGCACATGCAGCTTTCTATATAAGCATTTTGTCGCCACACGATGTCAAATCCTAACGTTATCTTGGTATATTTACAGAAAAAAAAACGTTCGATCCACATGGTATTGAATGAGGAATCCATTTCCCTTCCAGTATTTACTCATTCCTTATACGTTAGACGATTGATGTATAGGAAGAGGGACAAAGTGCACAATAATACTGTACGAATAAATCCCTTAAACAGTTTAAGAAGATGGTCCATTTTCTTGTCAAGAATACTTCTTTTTCAAAAGAACTGCGAGTACTGAGGAAAGCCATTCCGGCCAAAAAAAAAGAGAAGATATTAACATTTGAATTCAACAAATACAGAACGCTTGAGAGATAAAAACCCATGAGGGTAATTTGACTGCTATAAACAGGATAAGCCCGAAACGGTCGATGACAGACAAGGGACTGGTTTTTGTAATTATACTTATTCTCCAGGGCCCAAATAACGGGATCCTTGAGTTGTTATATCGAGTCTTGGTGCACTAGAAACAGACGTTTTCCAAAACACATATAACAATTCAACATGTTACATTAGGACTTACCTTCCATATTTAATAAACTATTTAAGAAATTTTGGGTGATTTAAACACCCTTTAAAAAACATTCTAATTTTAAAGCATTAAAATTGACACAGTACCAACTGTACTCAAATTCAAAATAATATACTCGTCTCGTGTGTTGTTGTAACCGCCATACCACGGTTGTAGAAATAGTATTTCTTAATTGGACAAGCATGTGTAATAGTAAGAAAATGGTTGAATTTACTTTCTGCATTTTGAAAATACAATGACGATGCGATTTTCAAAAGGAAAAGGGTTAAGTTCCACATGACTTAATATTACTATTGCTACAATTTGTTCGGTATATCATGTAAAATGTACATTGTGTACAATAAGTCTATCGTATAAAAGGAAATATCAAAATCAATATATAACCGTGAGTATCCTATGATAATTTTATCCACATCAGCTTAGTAATCCAACTGGGTAGCATAATATACTGAACTGCAGCCCTTCAGTGCTTTCTGTCAAGATGAATAGCATCACTCCCACCTATACAGATCTGATCGTCAACCACAATGGCGATTTGGTCCCGATTTTGCAGTTCTCGTTGCAAGTTGTGAATAAATCTCTTTTGTTGAAGATCTCTATTTGATTTTGTTTCTTTTTTTGATTAGAGTTTAATGTCGTACTCAAGGGTATTTCACTTATATGACGACGGACACAAATACAGAACATCACAAACAAGTCTGCTTCCCGTTACCCTTTCGCTCTGCGAACACCAGGGCAACAGAAAGCAACCTCTTGTCTTGCTTCTAACGATCGACCGAGGAAACCGAGGGAGTATTATGCAAGGCCATGGCCCACACATTCTCTCACGGGGCTCTTTATTTGAAATATACGTCGTTTGACTGTGTGCAGCATTGGAAAATCATACGAAATAAATTGGAATCGATTACCTTGGATTGTAGGACAAACGTACACCTGTGGGTTTCATGCGTTTCTCAATTCTTTTCGCAACATATTAAAAGAGTTATGCGTTGGTAAATAAAGGGTCGTCAAACATAGACTTTGTTTAAGATGTTGTCCATTTAGGAGTTGTAGCCAAATGTAGGAAGGACAACGCTATTTATAAAACTAGCAACAATGACAGGAAAGCATAAACATCGTTTTATTCCCTTCAGACTTATGGCTAAATGTAAATGAAATCCACGTTCGTTGATTATGCATATACAATTCTGAAGGGCCTTGTTTCATAACGTTTCCCTGCTCCCATTGTACAGACAACTAGAGGGACATAATAAAAAATAAATGCCTATCTAATTTGATGGCAATTTTTTTACACAAGCTCTTAGAAATCCTCGCGTCGGCTGTTTGAAGTTGTTTTGGGTATAGTGTGTTGAGAATAGATGTAAGAATTACACCCGAACGAACATTAACAAGAGTCCCTAAAATAGATTTAATTGGAATTTAGGACAAAAGACGCATAATACAACCCGTCATCATCATTAAATCAATAAAGGCGGGAGAACAGATCTGTCGAGTTGTAAGTTAGTCTGATAATCTTTAACTATCCAGCATTTTCAACCGCTAAGTACGTATTCGATTTTCTTTAACACAGCTGCCAAGATAGTTGCGACGAACGTATGTGCACAGTTGAATAGGTTAACGCTGAATACATTAGCGCACTAGGTGAAAGTAACACTTGAGTCCGATGGATCTGATATAAAGGGTACTAAATGATACAGTTTAGATCAAACGACATATAGACATTACATGTATAATATCTTAAAATATAGCATAATGAATAAAATGATAATCTGTCAACACGTTTACGTGGCCAGTAAAGAGGACACTTGGTGTTGATAAGGGTAATACGAAGCGGATCTGCGTGCGATATTTTCCATTGCGCTTCGTGATTTTATGATGCTTGTGTACTCGAGTGTGAGTGTGGTTTCCTTCTCCAGTCAGGTGGCAATCTGTTAGAATAGGGACATGTGTGTGTGTTAACCCCAATCAAACAACCAATATGTTTGCAGAAATGTTGGAATATTTCGGGTAGAATAATAATGGAGGAACATGCATTGGTGATTGGACAGAAAAGCATTGGTGCAAATTTGGGAGAAAGAGGTCTGGTCTTCTTAAGAAATTTTGTTTTCACAATGCAATGCTTGTCATTTTTTTTTCAGTCAATCCACCCAAAAATCAAATTGAGTGATCGCCTCCAAAAATAGTCTGCTAATCACGAGTGAAAAGCACTGGTTACACAGTTCAGGAAATTCAGCAATTTTCTTGTCAACATAGCATCTTCGAAAAAGATTATGTCGGTAGTCGTTTACCCAAAAAGAGAAACGATGTTCGAAACGGACGTAAGTAGTACTCTTGGGACAACAAAAACGTGACCGTGACGTTCTTCGAGTTAAGTAAAAGACGATTATCTAGAATTGATCGATAACAGACTTGGGACTGTTCAATGTAATTCTTGCCACTTGAAGACATGTATGGATCTCAATGCACTCATGGACGGGTGTATGTGGTGCTTCAATTAAGGGCAATGTTTCTTAAGTAGTTTCAATGTATATAAAAATGTCACTATATTATTCAATGGCGACGAGGGAGTTGTGAAGTGCTAAACCCGGCTTAACTGCCCTAGTTTTCACCAAATGGGGTTACCTTGGTTGGTTTTAGGTGGAAATGCATATATTTACAGTTACAACGTTGAAGTTAGCTCTCCATAGTTTATTTGAGGTATAGACGTATGCGGTTTATAGGGTTTACTGTAAGTCTGTACATATACGCAGTACCCAATTAGATATATACCTCAATTACGGGCAATATTTCTTTAGTTTCAATGTTTTTACGAATGTTCGTATATTATTTAATGGCTACGAGGGAGTTGTACAGTGTAAAAGTCGGCTTTACAGCCACCGTTGTCACCAATTCGCCACATGGGAAACCTCTGGTTGGATTTCTTGATAATATTCATATATTTACGATTTTGATGTTTTAATTAACCTTCCATAGTTTTCTTTGAGATAGATATACATATGCAATTTATAGCGCTTAATGTATAAGCTAATGCATATGCGATCTAACAGTGGTTTCAATCTGGCATATACTGTAATTAAAAAACGTTGGACATACACAATCATCACATTTATTACATTGCAGGAACATTATTTATAGGCAGGCAATAGCAGTTCGAATATTCGTGTTTCGTTGTTTCTGAATGAGACACACCGGGACAGCGTAAAGTGCATTCTAGAACACCGAAGTAAACAAAACGGTCTGGAGGTATACTACCACAAGATGTTTTGAGTTACCAAAATGTCATCTCGGTTTGCTGATTACATCTTTAAAATACTTGCCAATATCATTGCACCCATGGACATTTCGAGTCAATATTAAATACACGTCTGACATGGCAGATATAACAAACACAATTCGTGTATTTATCCCTGAAATACCATTGTCACAGTGTTATCCTACGCAGACATATTATTATGATAAATTCTTCCCGGATCGACACACAGCCTAAGGGCCACTACATGAGTTGCTCTACAATCTAAGTAAATAGGTAAATGTAATGAATATCATCATAGAGTAAATTATAAAACCTTAAACAATTCCCCGCAACATGCATAATGGTAAAGACAGAACAAGGGCTAGACGAAAACAGATCCATCACGACCTTGACCTGCTCTATCTAAGTATATACATGTAGTATAGTTGACACACTGACTTAGTGTTATAAATGATACTTAGGGTTGTCTCCATTCATTGGCCTGGCACGCCAGCATATGAGTGACTTGACCATTATAAAGACGCTTAAACTCAACACAATAAACCAAGCATAATAGGATTGATTGTTGGATTGGTGATTTACGCCGTGCTTAAGAATATTTCACTTATATGAAGGCAATGTATTCCAGCAATAATGTTGCAAAGTTAATTTTCCTCTAGTGCTTAGTAAAGTCCGCATTGCTTCTCTCCAAACAAACTGCCCGTAGCCAGAGATACAAGCTTACTAGGTATTTGTAGTATTCGATGTGTCGATGTCAAACCAATGCACTTTGCAAGCTGTGGAGATCAACTTTTTAACAGCTGTCGTGAGGAAAAAAGTCTCGCAAAATAAAAGCTCAAATAACTGTACAAGTAGTCAGTGTTTAAATAATTGCTGTCAATTTACAGTGTTTGTTTGCCTTGCGTGCATTTTCATTTCAAATATCATTTCATTTGTCAAATTGGACAATAAAGTAAATAAATGAGATAAGAGGCGATAAAGAAATCATTATATTTTGTGTCTCTTCCGGGAGGAAATGCTGGCATTTAAATGTTAAATCAATTGACGCATTATATTTGATGGATGACATTTTTTAAATGTCTCGGGATGGTTATTTGGGATGAAAAGTAGAAAGAAAGAAACTAAAGGAACATAAACGACAGACTAATTCCAAAACACATATAACAATTCATCACGCTACATTAAGACTTACGTTCCATATTCAAGAAAAAATAAATTATTTGTGATTCAAACACCCTTGTAAAGACATTCCGATTGTAAAGCATAGAAATTGGCACGGTGCCAACTGTACTCAAATTCAGAATTATATACTCGTCTCGTGCGTTGATGTAACCGATATACCACGGATAGAGAAACCGTATTTCTTAATTGAACAAGCATGTGTAATATTCAGTGAGTGGTCAATAGAATCGAAAGGTTGAATTTACTGTCTGTATATAAACATTCATATAGCGTTTTACTTTTGGTTGAAAATACAATGACGATTGTGAATACTCAATGGAATCGAAAGGTGTATTTTACTGCCTGCATATAAACATTTATATCGCGTTTTACTTTGGTTGAAAATAAAATGACGATGCGATTTACCAAAGGAAAAAGTTTAGTTCCACGTGACTTATTAATACCCCAACTGGTACAATTTGTTCAGTATATCCTCTTCAGTGTAGATTGTGTTCAATACCTCACACAATATAATCCGCAAGTACTGTTTAGTAGAGCAGGATATATCTTGATGGATTAATGAGCGGGAATACCATATGCTTAATGTATCCACATCACCTGCTTTATGGAACTAGGAATGGGATTAGGTAGCATAACATAAGGACGTTTAACCTTCATTGCTTTCTGTCAAATTGAATAGCATCACTCCCGACAATACAGATCTTATTGTCAACCACAATGGTTTGCTTGTTTGGACTGATGGGGTTTAACGTGGTACTCAAGGGTATTTCCCTTATATGACGACGTGCCAGCCCAATGGGTGAAGAAAACCATCTTGACACCACTGGCAACAAACATAGACAGGACGGGACAAATACAGGACGAAACAAAGACACCAGAAACATATCGGCTTCCTGTTCCCCTTTAGTTTTGAGAGCACCAGGGCAACATGAAGCTCCCTCCAACCACCGGCTCAACCACAATGGAGATCTGGTCCCGATTGTGCTGGTCTTAATGCTAGGTGTAAATATTCATCGTTTGTTGAAGATCTCTATCTGAAATATTTATCGTTTGCATGTTGTACGCAATTGCCATTAATCCATTAATCCTAATGTGAAATCTAAATCGATGACCGTGGATTGTAAGATAAACGTATACCTGTGGGGTTCTAAGAGTTTCTCTTAAATTTCTTCGCAACAACTTAATTGAGTTAAGTTTTGGTAATAAACGGTCTTCAAACATAGACGAAAATACTGATAGACTTTGTTTGTTCAAGAAGTTAGCCCCTCACATTGTGTTTCACATATGTAGGAGTTGCAGCCCAACGCATTAAGGTCATCACCAATGATCAGACTAGCAGCAATGACAGGACAACATAATCGTCAAAATTATTCCCTTAAGACTGATGGATATATGGATATTAAATCCACGTTCACTGATGTATGAATATAGAATTCTGAATTAAGGGCCTTGTTTTATAAGGTTTCCCAGCTCCCATTGTACAGAGAACTGACAACTAGAGGTTCATGAAAAAAACTTAATGCCAATCTATTTTTATGGCAAATTTATTACACGATCTTAGAGATCTTTGCGTCAGATGTATGAAGTAATTTGGTAATACTGTGTGGAGAATAGATGTAAGCATAACACCTGAACGAACAATGACAAAAGTCCATCAATTAGATTTAATTGGACTTGGAGGACAACAGAAACATAATACATCCCGCCATCATCATTAAATCAATAATAATAATGTATTGATTCCATTTATGGCGTGTATAGAATGTCCTCATTGATGTACTTTATGGATAACGGGTGTTAGAGGCCAGGGTTGATAGCTTAATGCATTCAAAAGTTTAATTGCAAATAAGACATTATACAATGGTCAACATTGGTAGGTTGTGGTAATTGACGGTCCAAATATTCCCTTCTGGACTTACCTATTTTTTAATGCTTACCGAAATATTTTTAAATATAAGAGCAGTACAAATGTCTACAGTCGATCCCACTGTATAGCAAGAGATTTGTACCCCATATGATAGACAAAATACACAACAGTAAAAGCAAAAAGCTCGCATCAG
>JARFOD010020699.1:0-10992 GCA_031763545.1 Mopalia muscosa
AACGTATTGTTGTGGCGTAAATCATTTCCTTACGGAATTGGAAAACGCCAATAAACTCTTAAACAACAACAACAACATTGGTTGACCCAGGCACTTGAGCAAACAGGTTTGTAAAATGTAGGCTCAAGGATGTGCTTCCCCTGTCACCAAGCAAACAATTAAAGCCGAAAGCGTGTTGAAAGATCGACTTTCATTGGCTGGTGTTATCGAGCGTCTCCGGTAACCATACCTAACAAAAAGCTATATATCTACCAGGGTATTGGATCAGTATTGGCTAAACTGTAAGCCGATCGTTGTTATACGAGCGTAGACAAAAGCCCGCAAAGACAGAAAACGTGTGTGAGCCAAGCGTTGTGTTTAAATTTACTAATTACAAATAAAAAATGTCAATTTCTCAAATTTTACGTCCAAAATTATACATTTAACGGAGGGTGGTTTTGAACACCTGGCTGTTAGATTGTCTGAATTTCTGTCAACTATCTGGTTCATCACGCAATCAGAAAATATATTATGCATATAATACTTTAAACAGTTACCACGGCAGGACGATTGAAAGAGGTTCATTTTGCTCAAATCTTAGCATCACTAACAATCAGATTGGTTTATGGTGCTTGTTTTGCGTTTTGAGGTTGATTTGTCTTCTTTTTGTTTGTTGCAAGTGGCGTCAATAGTGATTTCTGTCAAAAATAAGCTGGAAAACAGTTTTAATGGAATGGAAATTAGTATTAATTTCGCATGCGGTTCCAAGTCATTTGCGTCTTTACCTTGTGTTATTTATTTCAGTAGATCAGTTAATGTTAACTTAGTATTGTCTTAGCGTTGTACATGATTATACAATAAAACAGAATCAAACAACCAATTTCCAACATTTTCACACGATTGATTCAATTGACAAACAAAAAATACAGCCTTTTTCTTTTTCTCAAATCCAATGCACAGGAAACGCCGCAGGCTCTCAATGAAAACAAATCCTTTGAGAAAAACTGTCAAAATCAACTCTCCAAAAAGACAAATTACTTTCTGTGGATAAAACGTCTGCTGTGTTTAATGTCATTTATGCCTCAAGATTTCAGTCTATGCATTTCGTCTAATGGCTGTACCGGAATTTTTTTCTGGATTAACTTCTACATCATTGACTATTTTTCCCCGGCAAAGATAAGTGTTTCTCAAAATACCATTCACGGTCATTGTGTTCAAACTCTTCTTTCCGCAAATCTATTTAATTTTAATGTTCCTTTACACCATAGCGTCCCTAACTATATTTTGTTCTGATGGCGGACATCCAAAGCATAACACATTCCCCGGGGCAAAGAAACGAAAGCAGAGAAATAATATCCTGAAATGTAATGCAGATATCCAATAAAAAAATTAAATAATGAAAGTGTGGTGTTTTTGCCAAATGATTGCAGTTAACACAGAAAATATGTGGTTGTAACTTTTCTGTCGATAGACAATCGTCAATATGCTTGCGTCGTTATTTTCGGATAATGTGTTCTTTGTTTTGAATAGGTTAAACATTTTCTTAATTATAATCTGTTCAAAACTCAGCAAACGTTTCCCCTAAAATAAAGAATATTGTTTAACAAATTATTCATGAAAACCAACGATCTGGTTTTTGCTGGTATACCAACCCACATAAGGTCACTGGAAAGTCGACTTCAAAAGTGAGAGGGATGTATTAGCCAGAAGCATACACACTCAAAAGCTGACCATTTACACCGCATCATCACGTCTTCCCTGTACATGATCGCCCCCGGGATATCTTAATCTGACGTCTACTCATAGTTTTACACCGGTTGGTTGACCGTTGATTACCAGCTAGTCTAATGTTATTTAACAAATATAGCGGCGATGTACTCCAATAAAAAATAACTCCTTTATCTGGAGAGTAAAATATTATTTATTTGCTGTGTTTGAGAGGTAGCGTCGCCGGTAGATAGCATTCCTATCGCTGGGAAATACTGTTTATTTTCAGAACGCCCTTTGTTTAGTGATGCTAATTCGACCAAATCGGATTGATTCATCTCGAAAAGGTTCCTGAAATCTAAACATTTAGTTTTTTCTTGTTGAAATAGCTTCCGCAATACAAAACTAGTCATTTACGTTTCAATGGATTTTCAGGTTGTTTGTAGAAAAAGAAGAAATCACTTGCTAACGAGGAATCCCAACCGCTGATGACATTATCTCAGGCGACGAGTTGCAAAAGCCATACGTTGAAGCGGAACACATGTCATCAGGCCATTATCTGACATACCATAGTTTGTCTTCTGTATTTCCTTATAAATAACGTATCTCCAAGCAGACTTGAACTAAAATCACATAATTGTCCTTCCTTTTATACTTGAATTTTTCTATGCTATGTAGATTTCAATAATTTCTTCGAAGAAATGCTATCTATACTAAAATGTATAGCTCTTCCAGCTTATAAAACGAGTGATCAACACTAAAACAGAATAGGCACTTTAATATTACTATTAGTATATTGATAAACGATTTTTATTAATTACATTTTCTAATTTGTGTTGATATGGGTTTGATAAATGCATGCATACAAATTCATTTTTTTTGTTTTTTGTATCAGTTTTGATATGGAAAATGTAAAGATTTAAAAGAAACTGTTTTCTGTTCTGATTGTACGCTATGATGTTTTGTTGTGTAATGACGTTGTGGGAACAGCGTTTACCTGTCCGTCAATCGTAATTTCTAACTTAAAATACAATATATTGTTCAAACTAAAAGATCGAATGATGATTGGGTTACATTTTACAGGCAATTGGATGGTGGAAACATCCAGTGGCCCGGGTCTCACTTACGTATTAACAAGCCACACTATTTTGATGTGTGGAAATTTGCACTCAGGCACGCTTCCTTAATTCCCGGAATTACGTTTTGTGCTTGTCTTGTGTTTATTCGATTTGTTTGTTAGATTCAAGTAAAACACCGTACTTACGGTTATTTCGCTAACATGACGTCATGCCAGCCGAATGGGTGAAGTAAACCACACTACACACAACTGGCAACAAACTAAGTCAGGATTGGACTTCCACGGGACGCTGTACAAAAATCACCCCAAAACAGATCTACTACAAACCGCCCCTAACATGTAGATCTATAAGAAGCAGAGTATTATACATGAATATCCGCACCAACCCTTATGCAGATGTTAGGGTCGTATTCATAATTTAGCACAAAACAAAAAAAAAATTGTTGTCGAAATCAAACACAAATTAATAATATCACATATTACCATGAATGAGATTATTTTTTTCGTTTTGGTGGAAAAATATTTTCGGGAGAGACCAGATATTTGTTTAAAGACCCGTTTTTGAGGTAATAAAATACAAGTATCGGAAATGACTTTAATAAACCGTCGGAGTCGGTTCTTTTTCGATTTAAAGAAGAGTGTTGTATGTTGTAAAATAACAATGCTGTAACACAGACAGCCATCAACAAAACCCCACGATGTATTCATCGGTGTAGTGAATCACGTTGTGCGGATGATTTCCGTTAACACCAACTACTAAAGTACCATAACGGACCTTCCCTATCAACTATGGCCAACACGTAACTGATACTTAGTGTTCTTATGTCATTCTCTTCTCTTGTATTTACTATCAGTGTATTGTAAGCGTCGTGTCATTGTAATAATTTTGTCACCAAAGTCTAACTGACGTATACGAAACCGATACGTTTTCTTGTCATGTCATTATGCAATATTGTATTTACTATCAGTGTATTATTAGTATCAACGCCATTGTAATAACGTTGTCGCCAAAGCCTAACTGTATACGAAACCGATACGTTATGTTGTCATGTCATTGTCCTATCTTGTATTTACTATCAATAATTAATTAGTGTCAATATAGTCAAATTTACGTTGTCGCCCAAGCCTGATACCAGACTGATGCGTTACGTTGTTATGCCATTCTCCTCTTTTGTTTACTACCAATAAATAATTAATGTCAAAGCTGTGAAATGGTGTTGTCGCCAAAGCCTAACTGACGTATACGAGACTGATACGTTAAGTTGTTATGCAATTGTCCTCTCTTGTATTTACTATCAATTAAGAATTAATGTCAATTTCATTGTAATGATGTTGTCGCCAAAGCCTAACTGTCGTATGACCGAGGTAAATTAAGATCCAATCAGACAATTACTCCTTCTTTGTTGTTAAAGTGTATTAAGTTATATATATGAGAAACCAAAAATGTGTTTTTGTCTCAATCAGACTTCCAGATTACCAAAGCCTGCACTTGAGTTTCTGTAGAAGATTCTCCTCCTTTTCGTATAACCGCGGGTTTCTCTTTCGTAGTGATATAGCAATCTAGCATACACTGACTTCATTGGCTCGGCAAAACAAAATTTAATAAGTTAAACATGTACCAAGCAATAAAGAAAATGTCTCGGAACGGAACGTTGTTTCATTTACAGATAAATAAAAAATAATTTCAATTTCGTGGATTAAATTGAGGGTGGTTTTGAATGAGCTATTGCCTACACCTGGTAAATAGCTTGTCTGAATTTCTGCGAACCATCGGCTGACTTTCCAAAGACAAAATATATATTGTTTGTATAACGCTCAATAGTTACCGCAGTATGAGGACGGAAAGAGGTTCCGGATGCTCCCAGGTCTAAGCGAAAATTTGGTGGTGCCTGTATTGCATTTGAGGTTGATCTGTCTTGTTTTTGTTTGTTGCCAGTCTCGTCAAGAGTGATTATATTCACAAGTTGAGCTGCTACACCGCCGTATTAATGGAAAAGCCTTTTATACCAAATTAAACCACCGTCGAACACATAATTGCCAGCATTGTCACAAGATTGATTTCAATTGAAAAAAAGCCACAGCTTTTTTTTTCTTCAAATCCTCTACACAGGAAACGCCACAGGCTCTATATCAAAACAAATCTTTTAAGAAAAACTGTCAAAACCAACTCACAGAAAAGGACAAATTGCTTTCTGTGGACAAAGCGTCTGTTGGTTTAAATGTCATTCATGCCTCAATACTTCATTCTCTGCATTTCGTCTAATGGCTGCATCCGAAATCCTTTCTGGATTAACTTCCAGATCATCGACTATTTTTCCCCAGGCAAGTGAAGAGATTCTCAAAAATACAATTCGCCGTTATTGTGTTCAAATCGTTTTGTCCTGCAAATCTATTTTAGTTTAATATCCCTTTACATCAAAGCGCATCTAACAATATTGTGTCCTGATGGCGGTGTACCAGGCCATTACACTTTCTCCTGAGGCCAGGAAACGAAAGCAGACAAAAGAGATCAGAAAATATGGAACTGGATATCCAATAAACAGATTGAACAATGAAAGTGTTTTGTTTTTTTCCAAATGATTTCAGTTAACGCAGAAAAAAGTGTATGTAGTTTTAACTTTCCTGTTGTTCGGCAATGGCCAAATTGTTACCATAATCATACACATAGGATAAACAGCACAGCAGTTTTGTAGTCATGCTTCAGACATCTGGATTTGCTCTTGTGTACTCTTTTTTTAGAGATAATTTAGATTTGTTTGTTTGTTGAGGTGAATAAAAAAAACGTAAATACAAAAATATTTTTTTTAAATGATGAAAAGTAGACACAGAAGAAAAATAAGTACGATGAAATGGCCAATCAAGTCGATCTAATTTTATCTCTTTTTCCATTTCATCTGATTTATCCTTTTTGTTGGAGAGTGACACATCTCACAAACCTGAAAAAAATAATTTATTATTGTTATGTCTTTATTTAGGGATAATGCTGTCTTCGATTTTTATAGGTTAAACATTTTCTTAACTTTAACACAGGGTCAGCGAAAATCGTACCCTAAATGAGATAAGACGTATTTGCCAGAAGCCTACTTCCTCCACCGGGGCCCCTTCCGACCACCGTCACGGTTTTCAGGACATGATCTTCCCTAATATAGTCATCTGAACACCAATGATTTTTACCCGGGTTGATTTACCATCGCGTCCAAGTTATTTAACTAATATAACAGCGGTGTACTCCAACGTTATATAGTTCCCCTATCAAAAGAATACAATATTATTTTATATTAGGTGTTATTTTACTAAAATATTGGCATGAAAGCGTCTCCATTCGATTGAATGATGTGCGCCATAAGACATATTACTTTGCCCATCACTGTTATGTTTTCAAAATACAGTGATGTCAATATATCGAATACCATTGACATTACGTGTTAACATATGAAGACCAGACAACAAGTTAAACTATTGACAAAATTTGACGTATTAATAAAAATAAAATGAATAGTTCAGTATTCAACCCAAAGTTACTATACAACATATGTCTACATCAACGTCAGTTGAATCTGGAATCTTAGTTAAAAATTCGCCACTGTCTGACATACCTTGTTTCTGTTCTTGTCTGGATTTAGCATAGCTTTTAATGAAGGATTACATATATTATATTGTCTTAGCTCATTTTAGAATATACCCCTGGCAGTGTTAAACTTTTGACAGTCAAAAGTGGATCGAAGGGAAACATTCGGTAGGCACGCTCTGGCTTAAAATAGGTATGACAAAGTCAATTTGTTTTGATCTTTAGAACTGTGAACTCATTCACGCTATACTAATGCTCGAAGTAATCTGTTCTGTGTCAGCCCTTTTCAGATAAGAATGGATACAAAACCAAAAAGAAAACGAACTGTTACTGGAGGAAGATCGCCTTTCAAAAGGACAAAAACAAGACGTAATAGTTTTGTTCGTGTTGGTGTGACATTTCGTGTTGCTGGACATCACCGTCCCGCAAGTAACACGATATTGAACACTGCATTATACATGAATCAATCCTCCATTGTACGACAGCTGCTGTAACCAGATTTGGATTAAAAATTGTTCTTTCAGTTGTGCAATAAAGACAAAAGGCAAAGGCCGTGCAAACTTATATGTTTGATAAAAGGGAAAATTATCAGTCACTAAAGTGTCAAAGACCGGTTCCTGATTAATTTAATTGCTTGACTCAGATCAGTCCTGTAATTAGCCACTTCTGCTATATGTGGTCGTTATAGATTCATTTGGTCATAAAACCCTTTATGCAAAAATGTGTCCACCACCTGCTACATGATTGAGTCACGAGATTTGGCTCCAAGAATCGCGAGGGTGGTTTTTACGAGGTTTATTCCCGGTTTTCCGCCGTAAAAAGGCAATAAACGGTGTGAAATGGCCGATTCGTCGTCATATGAGTGAAATTCCGTTGAGAACGGCGTTAAAACCCAATTAAACCAACCAACAAAATATGCAAAAGAGTGTTTCCCAATGTATGTACTCAATGGGAACATTCCAGAGATTCACTGCCTCAGCCAAGGTAAATTAAAACGTTAAAGAGTAGATATTGGCGGTCTTGAAGAACATCGATGTAATGAGTCTGTCTCAGTATTCACTCGATGTCTGTGTCAACACTAATGCATAGGAAGGGTTGAGGTCGGATGTAATAGTTTCTTCAATGAGAATTTCGCGTGACCAAATATCCGGTTGTCTCAATGCACATTTGAGCACGATTTAGTTCGGGGAAAACATAGCTGGTCTTGACCGTATCGGTTTGGAGAGATTAATCGTCTACATACACCTTGTCTGATTGAATCCACAAAAACAAAACAATTTTATGTTTTACGATTTGAAGTTTTAGAGTTACAAAACAAAGATCAACAAACGTCTAGTAAAGCGGACATAATTTCAAATTGATGAATTGCTAGTCGGACTTTGGCAACCATATCGAAACTCGTTTTAGCCATTTGTTCCTCTTGAAATAAGTTGGTAAATAAAAATATTGTTATGAACAGAACTCCAAGCAATATCCAAAACGTTATAAGTCCGATTGTCTTTTGGGGAGCATGTGTGTGTGTTTAGGGAGGGGGGTTCGAATGAACATTTAATCGTCCACCTATTCAACTATATTCCTCTGATGTATGTTTTCTGTGACCTGTCCCATGGCCAAGCTTTCTGTGATCTTTTGAAGGAAGCAGTAACATGGCTTGTTCCGCGGTAGTCCGCACCTAGAGAGGACACATAAAAGTCCAATTAGATTGTCAGTAAGACAGTACTTTCACTCCGTTGTATCTGATAAGATGTGTCATTTAGATTAACTTAGTCAATCCCTTTACCAATATATAGTGGTCCTAATGGTATTATTCAATACGCCGGTTTTCTCCAATCCACGACTGTGATTGTATTAGACAAGGGCCATGTGTACATAATTAAATCATTGACTGTCTTTGTACGTTATTTTGTGCTTTCTTACTGAATGACCAGTTCAAATAAAACAAGCATTATCCAATTAAAAAATAAATACATTTAACTATGACATCGTATATAAATACATTTTACTATCAACCAGCTTACACTACCTAAACCGAACCTTCAGACTGCTCCGCCATGTTCCCCCGGTACATATACCCTTGAGTACGACGTTAAACACGAATCAAACAAACAAACATAATCACCCCTGGGTGCAATCCTCTGGACTTGTTTTACTGTTTTATGCGCCAACAATACATAGTTCCATTATCAAAACATTAAATTTGTAAGTGTTGGCTACGTCAGAACATTGCAACCACCAGCGACAAATATACTAGTACAATACTGCCATCATTTGTAAATACTGTTTATGTTCATTACGCTTTCTGTTATTTTATGGTAATTCAACACATTCAAATTCATTCATCTTGAAGAAAAAATTTCCTGAAATGTCCAAATTAGCTCCGTCTGACAGATTACCTTAACATCCAATTTTGTTTCGTCGAAACAGCTTGTGTAATACATCCACTATCCGCTTTCTTTCTGATTGATTTTATGATCGTTTGATAAAAAAGTAAAGAATCCAATTCTAACGAGGTATTCATTCCTCTTACGACGTTTTATTAGGGAACGAGTAGTAAAACCCGTACATTGAACAATAAAACATGCTATCGAACCTTCAAAACTATAAATTATATTCTGTACCGTGTTTTTTGGATTCTACGCGCTTGCTTATAAAAAAAACGTATCTTCATGGAGACTTTTAATTAAAGTCAATTCCTTCATCACATGTTTTTGATGGAGTACAGTGTCAATTGTTGGCAGCCACATAACTGTTCTTCGGTTTATACGTATTTATTCTTTCTTATACCTTGTTATGTATTGTGTAGTTATCTTTAAAACCACAAGTACCAGTTTAGCCATCAAATCCTGTGTACAGCAGACCTTAAAACTTAGCAGCACAGGATTTGATGACTCAACTGGTACTTGTGATCCTCTTTAATAAATGATAACCAGAATTACGATCAAATTATGAAAATGGAAATTAATGTATTGTATTACACACAAAACGTTTTACTTATTTATTGAATATGGTTTTTGGGTGGTCTTCCCCTTTAAAAGCAATACAATACAAATCACACAAAGGAACCCTATAGGAGCGTCATAGTCCGCCTATCATTGAGCTTGGTATGGGTATTTTTTTGAATGAGTACTCTGCCAACATGAAGTCCTTATAAATCCAGTAGACCTTGAAACACTTACTCTAATCATAGGTGCGTCTCCATGTAAGTACTAAAATGGGATATCCCGTAGATTCGACCAATCAACCACTGTAAATAAAACGCCAAACGAAAGACATTTATGGTTTCAAAGCAGGCTGGTTGTCAGTAGTCTGTCACTGTAATCTTTCGGGATATGTGTCAACTATAATGCATCGGAAAAAGTGTTGTCGGATGTATAGCAACTGGAATTAGAATTTAGCCTGACTAAATGTCCAGTTATCAGGTTGCACATCTGAGTGCATCGAAGCAATAGTTGGGTTCGACCTATAGTTTTAAGGAAGTTAACTGTCTCGCCTTGTCTCATTGAACCCATCTATGTGACATATTTTGCAACGATTTTTGTATCTTTGAACATAGCTGGGTTACAAACCATTGACAGCCAAATATTAACCTACAGTCAAACAAACAATTAACAACATTGGCCCAAGATTGGGTTCAATTGAAAAAAAAAACTGTTATCTTTTTTTCAAATCCACTACACAGGAAACGTTACAATTTGTATATAAAACAAATCTTTAGAGTAAAGCCTAAAAACCAATACTCCCTGAACAAAACTGTTTCCTGGACACAGATTGTGCTGGGTTTAATGTTATTTATAGGGCCTGCCTCACGATTTCAATCCTTCAATTTCTACTAATGGCTGTATCGGAAAACCGTTCTGGGTTACAGTCCAGATCATTAACTACTCTTCCTCAGGTAAGAGAACAATTGATCAAAATACAGTTATTGAGTATTGTGCTCAGACCTTTTGTTTGTGTTGATGTCTTTTATTTTTATGTTCTTTTGCCTCAAATTGACCATGCATGCCCATACTGTGTCCTGATGGCGGATGAGAAATCCAGATTTCAAAACCATTACACATTTTCATCAGGCCAAGAAATGTTGGACAACGTATGAGATTTTAAAATTGAAACCAGAATCCAATAAAAACTTTATTAAAAGGGATGTGTTGTAGTCCAAATGAATGCCGTATATGCAGTAATGTTTATGTATTGTTTTAACGATCCACAATCTTAGTGTTATCATAATCATACATCTAAGACACACAAAGCAACAGTTTTTGTTAACACCCGCTGGACTTTTTTATTTCAGTTTTGTGTTTTTTCTTCAATTATGCGGAATAGAGTGGAGTGGACAGTTCGCCGTCTTATAAGTGAAATACCATTGAGTTCGACGTTAAATCCCAAGCAAACAATCAAATAAACAAAGCCATGCTAAGGAAGTTAAAACCTCCTGTGATAAATATACAATACCACTATCACTTGTGTCTACTGTGATTTTATTTTATCAAGCCTTCTTCTTTGTATGATAACTGGACACAATGCAATTCGTTGTCCTCGCAAAAAACATTCCTAAAGGCTCTACATTATCCCTGCCTGACAGTTTCCTTTAATATGCAATTTTGCCTGAACGAGAGAGATTGAGTAATACATTTCTCACCTCGTTCATAATTATTGATTTCTG
>JARFOD010020710.1:0-10991 GCA_031763545.1 Mopalia muscosa
GGTTTCCTTCACCTATTGGGCTGGCACGTCGTCATATAAGTGAAATACCCTTGAGTATGACGTTAAACCCCAATCAACAACAACATAAAATTTCCTATTACATTGCCCTCTGGCTAAGGGTAGTTTGTTTGAAGAGTTGCTTTACATAGTATTGCAGGAAAATTAACTTTCCAACAATATGTAAAAGCTTTACATCTTGGTTGTGTCAATTATTGTTGACATACACCGCCGTCATATAAGGGAAATATCCTTTAGCATGACATAAAACACCAATCAATCAATCAGACAAGATAACCATAACAATTGTAATGTTATATGGACAAAAGTCTGAAATAAAAGTTTATTATTATTATTATTATTATTATTATTATTATTATTATTATTAATCAATCCAATCACATGTTTTTTGCTTTTTGTGTAGCCTCTTGCTGGTGTTTGAAGGGAGTATTGTCTCCGGGCTAAATGTAGGGGAGGCTAGGAAGCCGATCTCTTGTCTTGTGATTATCCAATCTAGCCGTTATTTGTTGCCAATGATGTGTTCTATGGTTTCTTTTGTCTGCTGATATTGCACACTATTAAGTGATTGAAACAAGTGTATGTATGATGTATAGCCTAAATCAAACAAATAAACTATAGTTTATGCTTTATTTTCAGGAGCCGAAACTAGTTTCATTGGCAATTAAGGAACCGAACAATCCAGCACAGGCTCGATTGTGTTGGATTCAGAAATATCATGGAGGCAAAGACACTGATGGCTGGGCATTGGATGATGTAACAATTCTCCCTCATTTACCTGAGAGCAATTCACCTCTGACTGATAAAGTTGTACAGTTCAGTCTTAATTTAAATTGTGGATTAAACCTGACAGAAAATGTGTAAGGAAAGACTTCTCTTCATTGAAAATATACTTGTTTTATTTTTTATGAATCTCAACCGTTTGTGGTTTTAGATGGCAACAATTAGTCATTGGTAATAATGGTTGAAAAGCATTGAAGTAAATGGTGACTTGAACAATGTTTTCTTGAATTGTGCAAATTTGTTTTTACCATGTGGTCATCCTACTTCTTTGTTGCAGTGTGGACCTTGAATTTTCCCCTGACCACGGCCACACCTGGCACACACTTCACTCACCGTGTTACCCTGGTAACTGTAGGGGTGCACCTCAGAGTCTGGACACTCGATTCTTATCATCACATCAGTTCAGGTAAGCAATTGCAGATAACATGAAGGGATAACACCAGATAAAGTTTCAGAAGTCATATTATGACAGATAACAATTTAGAGGTCATACTATGACAGATAATGATTCATAGGTCATACCATGACAGATAATGATTCAGAGGTCATACCATGACAGATAATGATTCAGAGGTCATACCATGACAGATAATGAATCAGAGGTCATACCATGACAGATAATGATTCAGAGGTCATACCATGACAGATAATGATTCAGAGGTCATACCATGACGGATAATGATTCGCTCATGACTGTCAAATGCTTGTTTTTCGTAAATACTGAGTTATAGAATGCAGCTGTAGTGTTTTAGACCAGCAAGCTCTGGACTATGATCTGAGCACTGACACACCGTGTTAACTCAATTGTTTGAAATTAAGGTGATTTAATTGACACATTTCTGCTAATTTTACTCTTTACCTTTATTCCATACCTTATAGACCAGTTTAGTTCATTCAAACAGTTCTGTCATCTGTATAGTTTATAATATAGCAAAATTGTCACTAGAAATGAGATTTCATCTATCCATTGCATTGGCACCTGGTGGTTCAGAGAGCTGTGAAACATCCGTTCATGATCTGTTCATCTGTTCAAAAACTCATTTTAACCTGAGGTATACATGGGACCTTTCCAGTATCTATTATTATGATAATTATGGGGTCGTTAGTTTGCAAGGTTTCTTTCAGTTTTTTTCTCCAAACACCTGTAATGCAAAGTGTTCATATGAGTGAAATACTATTGAGTATGATGTTAAGCACCAGTAATATAGATTGATAAATTACAATAAAAATGCTGAAATAGAAACTAGACGATGAGTACAAAGCTTTTAATGAACTCAGAAAAATGATTTTTGCTGACACCCAGTTTCAGTTCTTTCTCATTGGCAAATCGTGACCTAGAGTATTGTCATCATTATGTATGCTCGTCTGTCTTTGTTGCTGTTAACAAAATAGACGCAGAAATCATATTAGCAAATCTGAATCTCCGAATTTAGAATTATAGGCCTGAAGCTGTTATGAGATTTTGGATCCCATTGAAATTTTATGGATTAACAAGTTCTGTAGTAGGAAGAGTTATTGCCCTTTAGTGGGTGTTTTTTTAGTTGATAACAGGATTATCTGAATGACATGACAAGGTCGACTGACTGTAAGCCTTATCTCCCTTTAATAGGAACACTATAGAATGGTTGATACGTAATTATTTAGCGGTGAGATTAACAAATAAAGCAGTCTAAATAGGTAAGGATAAGCTGTACCCCATTATATTTTTACCTGTGACCATTTAACCCTGAAAGATTTTGTAAAAGACTCATTCAGGAAGAGAATACCTATATTTTCAATCATGAAATAGCTTGTGACTGGAAAGAGCTCGTTGATGCCCTGGTGCTTGTGACTGGAAAGATCTCATTGTTGCCCTGGTGCTCTTTGAAATAAGGTACATCATGAAGCCTGTCTGTTGTGATGTCATGTTATTTGTTGGCTGGGAGATCAGGGTAGTTTCCTTCATCCATTCAGTTAGTATGCTATCATAGGAGAGAAATTAACCAAGGTACCGTCTAACACCACAACCCAATCAAAGATTATTATTGATATATGTACAAGTTTATTGTCTCTGGGAATCTATCAACAGGATACAATGATTACTAAGACCCAAAACCAATCAATCATTTATATTGTTACTACAAGTTATGTACAAGTTAATTGTCTCTGGCAGTTTATCATGAGTTTTCAATGCTTACTAACACCACAACCCAATGAATCATTAATATTGTTATATGTACAAGTTAACTGTTTCATGGTAGTTTATCATGATTTTACAATGCTTACTAACACCACAACCCAACCAATTATTAATATTGTTACAAGTTATGTACAAGTTAATTGTCTCATGGTAATTTACCATGAGTTTACAATAATTACTAAGACCACAACCCAATCAATCATCAATATTGTTATATGTACAAGTTAATTGTCTCTGGGAGTTTATCGAGAGTATACAATGATTCATCTATTTTGATTAGCCACCACCCTGTGTCTGTCTGATTTATATCAGAAAATCTTTTTTAATTTTTACAGATGGACACGATATACCTTCCCTGTGCCATATGCTGCCTTAACACCTTTCACACGTTTCCGATGGCGACAGGCCAAGCCAACAGTAGCCCCAAACTGGGCATTAGATGATGGTATAGACATTTCATCATTTTAGTGTTGTCTATAGATTAACAACCAACTCAGACATAATTATACAAACATCAGAATCTTAAATAATCTTGTATCATTTATCAGTATTATATTTATAAATCCATTTTCTAAAAGTAACATTAATATTAGATGATTTAATTTTTTTTTGTTTTAATTTCAAGTTGTTTTAGGCTATTTTTATTTTATATTTTTATTTTTTTACCTAGATTATATTTCATTAAGTGTTCTGTTTATGCATTTTAGTATTCATTGGGGATTGTCCACAAAAGTGCTCAGGCCATGGAATCTGTCAGAGAGACAAAGTTTGCCAGTAAGTGATTTCTAATAAACCCTACAGATTTTAAATTTAAAAATGACGCGTTCAGTGCAACAATGAATCCAATCCAATAAATGTGAATTATTATGCCTGATGTGTTAAATATAGAAGCTCCAATGTGGCAAGAGCCTGGGGTCGTGGCTCAGTGGTAGCAGTCTTGTCACGGGTTCGAGTCTGCCTTTCGACCATCAGGTATATGAGCAGTTCACATGTTGTGGCTCCGGCAATCGCGGGGGTGGTTTTTACAAGATTTCCTCTCAGTTTTCCACTGTAATAAGGCTGTGTACAGTGTGAAGTGGACAATTTGTCGTCGTATAACTTAAATACCCTTGAGTACGACGTTAAACACCAATCAAACAAACAAACCAATGTGGCAATGCTTACTCCATCATTTGCTTGAACTGCCCTGTGGCTCAGCAGGTTCTCCATCATTTGAATGACCTGCCTTTTGACTCAGCAGGCTCTCCATCATTTGAATGAACTGCCCTGTGGCTCAGCAGGTTCTCCATCATTTGAATGAGCTGCTCTATGGCTCAGCAGGTCCTCCATCATTTGAATGAGATGCTCTATGGTTCAGCAGGTTCTCTATCATTTGAATGAGCTGCCCTGTGGTTCAGCCGGTTCTCCTCTATCATTTGAATGAGCTGCCCTGTGGTTCAGCAAGCTCTCCATCATTTGATTGAGCTGCTTTGTGGTTCAGCCGGTTCTCCTCCATCATTTGAATGAGCTGCCCTGTGGTTCAGCCGGTTCTCCTCCATCATTTGAATGAGCTGCTCTGTGGTTCAGCTGGTTCTCCTCCATCAGTTGAATGAGCTGCTCTGTTGTTCAGCCGGTTCTCCTCTATCATTTGAATGAGCTGCTCTGTGGTTCAGCCGATTCTCCTCCATCATTTGAATGAGCTGCTCTGAGGTTCAGCCGGTTCTCCTCTATCATTTGAATGAGCTGCTCTGTGGTTCAGCCGGTTCTCCTCTATCATTTGAATGAGCTGCTCTGTGACTCAGCAGGTTCTCCATCATTTGAATGAACTGCTCTGTGGTTCAGCAGGTTCTCCATCTTTTGAATGAGCTGCCCTGTGACTCAGCAGGTTCTTCTCCATCATTTGATTGAGCTGCTTTGGGGTTCAGCCGGTTCTCCTCCATCATTTGAATGAGCTGCTCTGTGGTTCAACAGGTTCTCCATCATTTGAATGAACTGCTCTGTGGTTCAGCAGGTTCTCCATCATTTGAATGAACTGCCCTGTGGCTCAGCAGGTCCTCCATCATTTGATTGAACTGCCCTGTGGCTCAGCAGGTTCTCCATCATTTGAATGACCTGCCGTTTGACTCAGCAGGTTCTCCATCATTTGAATTAACTGCCCTGTGGCTCAGCAGATTCTCCTCCATCATTTGAATGAGCTGCCCTTTGACTCAGCAGGTTCTCTCCAATCATTTGAATGAGCTGCCCTGTGGCTCAGCAGGTTCTCCATCATTTGAATGAGCTGCCCTGTTGTTCAGCAGGTTCTCCATCATTTGAATGAGCTGCACTGTGTCAGCAAGTTCTCCAATTGCCCGCTGAATGCCTTTTAATCAACCTCATCTAAGGCTGGTATAAAGCCATTGTATGTTGAAGTCTTACTGGACCCATTGGACACAAGTTTTTGTATTCCTTTTATTCAAAGTTAAACATTCAATGTTTGTGATAGTAAAACAATTAATTTGAAATTCCGATTACAAATAATTTGAGAGCTGAATTTAGTGTTACAGTGGGTCAATTGGAGAGCTGTTGGCAAGGTGTTGGGTATTATGGGATATAAATCTTCATTAATTCAATTTGCAATTAGTTCCAAAAACTTGTTTTTGTACCTTTATTAAAGTTACTTATTTGTAATCCTGAGTATCTGAGTTTTTCAAAAATATACATTCATAATATTCCAATATTCTGCATGACAAATGACTTGGAAAAATTGTCTATCTCACAGTGACTGCAGATTGTGTTGACGTTTCTTCCAGGATGCTAACTGTTCAGCCCACAGTTTGTTTGAAGAATGCTGTCTTTACTTCCCACTGTAGGAAACTTAACTTTCCAACTTTATGGAAACTCACATCTTGGTTCTGCTAGTGTCAATTATTGTTGTAATATACTACCCTCATTTAAGTGAAATACCCTTTAGCAAGGCCTAAAACACCAATCAATCAATCAAGCAATCAACCAAGCCCACCATTGATCTGACACTGAGAATTGCATGTTCATTTATTATTCTCCTATAATTTGATATAAAATTTTGAATAAATCTTATTTGCAGGTGTGACTTTGGATTCACTGGGTATGTTTGTGAAGAACCTGTACTTCCTAACCCTGTGTCCATGGTGGAGAGCTTTGCTGATCCCTCCGGCAGACTGGTCTCCCCTGTTTACCAAATAGAGGGCGCTTCTCTCAGTTTTGTCTGTGATGTTTTGGCTACAGGTAAAGCGGTTGTTTTCCAAAAGGATGGCCTGCGAGAATTGATGACGACTGAACTGAACACAACAGAGACCAGGTATGTTATCTTGACCGTCATTTTCGACCTTGGCACTATTGTCTTACAATCACCATGCTTGATCGTTGGGAAGGAGTTTCAGATGGGAGACAACTCTGGGATAAAGTTAAATATTATTACGTTCATGTATGGAATATTTTATGTTGTTTAAGGGATTGTTTTTGGTTTTAAATTGATTATAGATAGTTCAATTTCATATTTGAATCTCTTCTAGATACCTCCAGTTTTCGGTCCGTGTTGGGAGTAACTCAGCGACCTCTCTATGTCGCCCCCCAGATGATCCAGCGGAGGGAATCTATGTGGAGTACTCATGTAATGGTGGGATATCATGGGACCTCCTTAAACATTTACAATATGATGAGTTTCACAAACCCATGTAAGTAGTCATTTAACTCGATAAGGAAACCAAGAAATTCTCCTCCGTTAATTAAATCTTAGCCTCTATTTTTTTTAAATAAAGATTTAATCTAACAAACATTTTACACCTGAGCAATGTGTCTGTGGTTAAGTGTATTGGGCATCATATCCTCATTCGTTGTATAACCCACAGGATCTCCTCTCTAAATCCACCGTAGCTATTTGATATGCAGGAATCACACAAGTGGCTCCAACAATTGCAAGATGGTTCTTGCAAGGTTTTCATTCGCTAATGCAGCATGGGAAATGGAAAATCTCTTGTCATATAATGAAATAGCTTTGAGCTTGATTTCAAACCCTTATCAAACAAAGCAAAAAGTATTAAAAATGAGTGTTTTTAAATGAATTTCTATCTTTTAAGGATGGATTCCATTATGTTACCTCTTGATGCTCAAAAAGATGGCTGCCGTTTCCGATGGCGACAACCAGTCCATTCCGGTTTGAACAAGGATGTCTGGGCTCTAGATGACATCAGTTTATCTCCGCAGTTACTGAACACTTTAAATATAGAAATGGCTGACATGGCGGATGATGATATGAATAAATTAACGGTCAATGAAGGAAAACTTCTTGATGATTTTTGTGGAGTGCCACGAAGTTTGGGGTAAATATCAATCCAATTTATTTTATTTAAGTTTGAAACGTTCCCTGATAATTTTGAAATAATGGATGTGGCATTTCTGTTTTAGAATTCACGTTAAGATCTGTTAGATTTGATTTCAAATCTTTCTGATACTTTTATAGCTCTTTTAATAAA
Organism: Mopalia muscosa; assembly: GCA_031763545.1. NCBI lineage: Eukaryota > Metazoa > Mollusca > Polyplacophora > Chitonida > Mopaliidae > Mopalia > Mopalia muscosa. The sequence goes on from JARFOD010020710.1 coordinate 7,447, forward strand.
TCATGACAGTACACATGTGAGCTGCATCTATGTTTTTCTATGGTATGACAAGTTGCATTTGAGAGATGTTTTGACTCTAAATCTTTCACAAAGTTGGTGCCCAAAATCGTTTAATACAGGATGTCCACAGATCCATTACACCAGAAATAATACCATACTATGTGATATTCTGTATTCTCTGTATATTACAACACTTTCAATGTTTAGAAATATTCCTGAGGCTAAAATTTAGCGTTTAAAGTTCATGATTCTCTTGATTATCAATTAGTTTAATACTATTCCATTATATTGTTGACATTTCCTGGTTAGATATTGTCATTGTATATGTTCAGCTTCACAGATGCTCAGCATACTGGTAACAGTAGGTTTGTGTCCACGGAGCCAATGAGGATTGGTCCTTCCTACCTACTACAGTTTGACCTGGTTATGGGGTGCGACAAACCGTACACACTAGACAACGAAAACAAACTCTTTTTGGAGTTCAGTACAAATCATGGGTTGTCATGGAAACCGGTCGTGGAGCCATGCCTTCCGCCAAAGAAATGTGAAGAGTTTAAACCAGGGACAGTCTTTGATGCTAGTCAGTTCCGAAAGTGGAATCATGTAACGGTCATGTTACCCCCGGAGACCTGGTGAGTTAGCGAAGAACACTGGACTCATTTTGGAAACATTTGTCTAAATAATAGAGATATCAATGTATGATGGTTGGTACAAGGAGATTATTCTAGATATTGTATGATTAAAACAGGTTCAGAGAGCCTCTTAGTAATATAATGTAGTTACTTAAGGAAACCTTGTCTGTATTTAGTATCTCTAAAAAAAAAAGTTTATATCTGCCTGGTCTTGTAAGTCATAAAAGTTCAAAGTTCATACACACTTAGACAGTCACACCGTTTAGAAAATAACTTTCTTACCCTATTGATGTGTTGTTAAAATTAAATTTGAAATTTTGTAATATATTTGGCTGCAGTCAGTTCCACAAGGTGATATCTGAGTCTAAGTTTATCTGAACTACATGTATCTTGGTGACCAGTACTGAAGGTATAGTGGCATCATGGTAATTAAGATCTGCATAGGCTAAGATCCATTAAGGAACAATATTCAGAGAAATAATTATATTTATTTAAACCTCAAAGATTGTTGTTGTGTTGAAGGTCACCAGCAACAAGATTTCGTCTCCACCAACCAGAATGGAGCCCCACTGACTCGTGGGGGATCACACGACTGTATGTAGGTCAACAATGTCCACACATGTGCAGTGGTCACGGGAAATGTGTTGAAGGAGAATGTATGTGAGTACATATATATTCAATTTCTCCTAAAGGTTTTTAACTCTTTATAAAAAAAATATATTTTGCCTTGAAATTTTGATATTCAACTGTTGACTGTTTTGATTGCTATTTAATTAGACAACTCTACTGTACTTTGACATATTATTTTTATCATGGGTTTTCGTACTTATTGTACCCCTCTAATGTCTAAAGATATATGTCTGCTTTAATTTATCATTTATTAACCTGTCTGTTCACAGATGTGATGAGGGTTATGTTGGTAAGAGTTGTTCCCCTTCCCAGCCACTTGACACCTCTCTTCAAGCAGATTTTGGCTTTGATTATTTCCCTGATAGCGATTTTCGTCGGTTGTCAGGTGGGGACGTGGCAGCTTCTCACCAAGGTTGTGGAGTTGTCCTTTCTGGAGAAAATCTTTACTTCTCAAAGGTATTCATTACCAGAAACCATTAGTTCCACTGAAGAGTTTAACATAATACACAAGTAGTGTAATTCCGAAAAACAATACTTCATTTTGACTCAATATATCATCAGGAGATGATGATGGCATAATAAATGCTGAAATATTGAGTCAAAAGGAAGTTATCGTTTCTCGAAATTACACTACTTGTGTATTCATTACCAATTCACTCTTTAAGAGAATTCTTGATTCATTGTGTTTCATGTACATGTAGCCCTAAAGGCTAAGGCCTAATGTATCTATCACAGTTATTCTGTCTTAACTTAGCAATGGGAGAGTATTAAATTTAAAATAAAGCAAGCCCATGACATTTTATCTCGTGTTCATGCCATGACATTTTTTCCTTGCCGGCAAATATAGGGGAGGTTTCTTTCACCCATCATATGATTGAAATATTGCACAATATTAAATAACCCCAGTGAAACAAACAAATCATATGCCCTTGTATATATATATATATATATATATATAGATATATATATCAGAAGGATATATATCAAAAGGATTATTTATTTGTGCTATTAATATATTGTGATGGTTCATGGTTGTTATGAGGCCATTTTTGTTCTGGCACTACTCTAACCATGAAATGGGCAATGAGTAACTGGTTTGCAATGCAGTTGGCGATTTTACACTCTGTTGGGCCATTGACTAGCGAGTCTGACTACTGATCCTCCTGAAAAGAACTCCTGACAAGTTCATGTCCCTGTCCACCTCAGGTATGTGAAATGTCACATGAAGTGACTGGCAATCACAGGGGTAGTTTTCATTAGGTGTCCTCTCTGATTTAGTAAGAAATGGAGAAATTGTCATGATTGGGAAAAAGCCCATTTGAACTTACTAATCCTACTTCGATGTACTGCTCATGTCTGCTGATCATCAGGTTGAGTACAATGTTAAACCTGAGTACAAAAGTGTTAAACAAAAACAAAAAACCATTTAAGTTAATGTTATTTGTCACATGAGGTTGTCTTGAATCCTATAGGATGAAGCTCATCATACTTCATTTTGGCCAGATTTTAACCTTGATTTTATTTAATTTTTTAGCTTGTATCTACAAATTTGTTTGAATTCATAGCTATGGATGACTTTCTTTCTGTACACAGAGATGATTTGTTTTTCAGGCAGGTGTTCGACAGGTAGAAACGAAAGATCTGAATACATCTAACGCTGATTACATCCAGTTTTATATTCGTATCGGAGGAAGGATTGGACCTGGGTGTAGTGGGGGTTTAATGCGGAACCAAACTGTCCTTTTACAATACACAAATGATGGAGGTGTCTCCTGGAATCTTCTGGAAGACATGTTTGGATCAGAGTTCCGAAAACCAAAGTATGTAAAAAAAAGTTTAAAACTTTAAATTTTTAAATTCATGTTCAGTGAAACATACTGCAAATAATGGATTCATGTTAGACCTGGGAGATTAAAGCTGTCCCAAATCAGCTGAACGTAAGACTTTCAAAAATAGAATTTAATGACACATTGCTTTGGGGGGGTAAAAACAAAACAGGTGATTTTTAGTGTTATGCATGTTGTGTGCTGTTGCTGGACTTTTGTCAACACAGATTCTCTTTGTCGCATGTATACGGAACAAAGTAAGTTACGCAATTTTTGTTTTCTCTGTGTATGAAATAAAAAATCAATTATTTATAGACCAGATTTAATATTTTATTTAATATGCAGGCGGTTGTATATTAGAGTAAGGTGACTACTCCAAAAAAGATGAAAAATTCATATTGACTCAATATTTCGGTTTATTCTCAAACCATCATCAGGAGTAAAGTAAATACAGAGA
>JARFOD010020721.1:0-10990 GCA_031763545.1 Mopalia muscosa
ATATGTTCTAACTAAGAAAGTGTTATTCCAAAATAACGAAAATACTGTTAATTTTCACTTTCTAAAAGACACAAAAAATATTCATGACCTACATGTTGTATATATAGGTCATTGAATGGATAGTTGAAAACTCACATAGATTAAGCCTACAATCGACAATAGAAAACCATGCATTTTATTGTGAAAACTGCCAACTTAGATGACAAATAAAAAGCGAATAGTATATTAGGCTACGGGTTTATTCTTATTCAGTACTTTTATTGCAGTCTACACCATTTCATTTCCCCAACAGACCAGACGTGTAGTAATGCTTCCTACAAAATCGGTCGCAATTGAAGGCCGATTTAACTATTGTAGTTCCCCTGTCTTTTTTTGCGCTAGAAAATAACAGATGCTTTGCGGATTGCAAGGGAAGATGTCCTTCCGATAGGATTTTCCTTTTAGGGCTAACTCATTGCCGCTAGATACAGGCTACATACATATGTAAAATAAATAGTTTACACAAGAGGAAGCTACATACCAAGATTGAATTAGTTTTTAAGCTAGTGTGTTCCCAAAAATTTGTGACGAGCGTAAGCAATATCTGCATCATTTAATTTGGCCTGGTAGCGTGGCCAAATAAAAAAGCAAGCCTTACATCTATCAGGTAGATACAATTGTTTCCAAATTCTAAGAGTATTAAACAAGTCTGATATATAAATTCCAGCTTAGCTCGAGAAGTAATTTCCCTGTATAAAACTTTGTGAGCGAGAAACCATTGCTGGATTACTATGCTCGGGATGTTGCTGTTATCTTGGATTATAATGGCAGGCTTTTATGCCAAGCCGTTTTATCACTTCTACCTTTACTCTACATATGGTGAATTCTTTTCCACATATTCTAAATAAATGCATTTATTTTACATATGGGGAAAATAATTAATTAATAATTTATTTTACATATGTTGAAAATAATTTCACTTGTGTAATAAAAACCGTGTCGTATCATCATAATTGAAATGGAGGAGCATTTTGTGAAAAGTATCATCTTATTTAAATTGAGTAGACTCCAAGCATGACTTACTGTATCCATAGACATCCATAAAAAATGCGAAGTTCGTCAGATGGTAAAAATAGCAGATAACATGGTTTAAATTTTTGTGAAAAAAAAAGAATTCAACATAAGAGAAAAAGAAGTCCATATATATAAAATAAGCCTTTATTCAACATATGTGGAAATCCTTTTCACTTATGTAAAATAACAAGTTTTGTAGATATCTAAAATAAAAGCATCTACGACCCCAATTACAGACTTCTCCCTCACAGCCTGTGTTTAGCTTCAATGAATTTGCCCCAAAAGTACAATCTGATCGGAAGGACATCCCCTCTTTGCATTTCGCAAAGCTTTGTAATTTTGTAATGAAAAATAAATGAGGGGAACTACATTTGCAATTGCGACCGATTCTGTATAGAGCATTACTATGTCTGATTCGTAGGTAAAACTAAATGACGTAGACTACAATAAAAGTACTGAATAAGAATAAACCCGTCGTCTAATAATATTCTCTCTTTATTCGTCACCCTCAATTGGCCTTTTTCATAATAAAATGCATGGTTTTGTATTGTTGACTGTAGGGAGATAGCCAATGACTGAATGCCGCTTCCATACAAAATCGATCGCCTGAACAGTTTCGAATTGCCCAGCTAGTTTTATATTAACATTTGTTTTCGTTTTTGTGTATTAGATTACAGACATGTAAAAATTGGTTTTATATACAATTATCATGAAGCTTTAGCAAATTTGGATTTCATGATTTATATATGATTTACGGTTTTCGTTCATTTAGGCCATATGCAGCTCAACTGCAATTACCATGTTAATAAGATTTTATGTTTAGAAATCGAATTATTATATTTAGTTAGCTTTAGTGCCGCTATCCAGTTATAATGACTTCAGGCGATGTACAGGTAAAATAACCCATCATTTGCTAATTGCCGTTGGCCATTATTGATATATAAAAGCAAAACTGTGCTATTAATTCATTTGATGTCATTAGACTAGCAGGGTGTTACAATAATTACACATATTATCCGGCATAATTGTTTGGGGAGAAATGGTCATGTCGGAACATCTTTCGAACCTTTCGGTATCGGTACTGTTATCTGGGGGTATTTGATTAAAAGCATCACCGTCTTACCTCCATGACTTCAACACATTCCACTTGGACATAAACCAAGACCATTTCGATGTAGCGATATTCGCTAAAACGGCGTAAAGTGCACGGCGGTCGTCAGCGAATTACAGCCGTAGGCCTATAAATACACCAGAACTATGTTATGATGTCATTCACCTTTAGATCAATCCAATTCCATTGTTAAAGACAACAGATTATAACAAAGTTTAATCATTCTTAAATAAAAAGTTCCACTTGTAGTCCCTACTTCCTTCTCTGTAAGAAGAATCTGGTCAGAAAGACCAGAAAAAAAAGTTTTCGACTTGTTTATTTCTGACCGACAGTCAGTTCGGCTAGGAAAAAAACATGTAGAAATTTTGACAAGTTTTTTTCTGGTCGCTATGCAGACGACCAGATTTTGTTCTGCTCGGCCACGACTGTACCAGGATTTTTTTCTGTCACAGGCCAATAATAAGCTGATCGGTTTCAATAAATCTCGACGGTTAAAACCACAATTAACGCTTGACAGCTTTGACCACAAAAAAGGTGGTTTGTTTCAACCACAAATAGGCTGATTACGTTTCTGATGGTCAGTTCAAAACTTGATCAATTCAGAGAGAACAAATAATTGTAAAAAAACCCCAAATTTCTATTTTAATTAAAATATAAGGTCTCCATAAAATTTACAGTAAGCACACACCGTTTTCCGGGTTTCAGTTGAATCAGTTCTTTTTTAATAGTTTTAGCGGCGGCTCTCTTGTAACTCGTGTGAAATTTTTGGGAGCTTTCAGTCTTATACATGCTCCTTGTAGTAAGTCAAAGCTTGGTGTCATGTGCAACAATGGGCATCTTAAGTGAATAATGGTCAGCACTAAGTATGTATAACGCTTGTGATTAGGGGGGGTTTGTCTGAACAAAAACAATTTCTGTGGACTGTGACCCGTCACTAAAATATATGAAGAATGGCTGGTTCCAACCCAAGGAAAATGACATACGGGCCAAAATTTTTTGTCATAAATACTCAACGACTTCATTGCCGGGTCTGATCTAGGCCAATTGTTGGGTACCATCATTTACTATCCCAATCGATGCCATGTTATATGGAACAATCACACTAAGTTTGATTTGTATTCCACAAGAAGCTTTCAAGTTAACATACAAAAGGCAAATTTAGGCGTTGTCATCAAATGGCGCCACCTGTTGGTCGACATTGCAAAATGTATCCCAAGTGACATCTTGTTGCATGAATAAGTATGATTCGAATTCCACTTGAAGTTTTCAAGTAAATAACAAACCAAATTTAGACTATGCCAACAGGTGGCGCCACCTGTCAGGTGTAAACTGTAGGTAGACATCAAATCACAGGGAACAATCACACTAAAGCCTATTTGATTTAAGTTCCAAAAGAAGTTTTCAAGTTAACATACAGAAGATACATTTAGACTTAGTCACCATGCAGGTGGCACGCTAAGAAAGATGGCGATGGTTTATCCCGAAGTTAAAAATCTACTATTAAAAGCAAAAATGTTACTTCATGGTCACAACATGATCTTGGAGGTGAAAGGAGACAACGCTATTACTCGAAAACATGTAATGTTAATCGCCGGTGTTTGGTGCGCAAAATACTCCGCAGATCTATTCCCCAAAGCACGCCACTCAAGCCAGTTTCTTTGGTAGAATCACATGTTAGCAAAGCACCACTTCTTTCGTATGGAAATATATGAGATTTTGTCCTCTTTCCTAATATAATTATACTGTAACTCCAATGACGTCATTACACGGACACAACAATAGCCTTCAGACATAAACAATACACAGGCGGATAACTAAGTTACCTCCATAAATAATCACTGATGAAGAGTGGATTATTTCACGGCAGGTACCTCGCATGGATTTACTTTCGTTATACGACGGAGTAATCCACGTGTTTATTGGTAATGTATGAAGACTATATTTGTGGTCATATGATAACGTCATTGGAGTTACATTAAAATTAAAATACTTACACCAGACGAAATTTAAATTATTTGCAACAAGTGATACAGAAGAAAGGAACGGTGTTTCGTTTAAATGTGATTTTACCAGAGAAAATGGCTTGTTTGATGCGTTTTGTGTTTGGTACAAATCTGCAGTATACTTTAGTTGATTTCCTCGTATGTGAACAAAAAAATTGGCGGTTAACATTATACGTTTACGTGTAATATTATTGCTTCCATTCACCTTCCATATAACTGTACCTGTACTGGAAATGTCGAAGGATGTTCCGACATAGGTATTATCCAATAATCCCCCTCTACCTGCCGTTAGATCCCCAATCAGAAATTAGGCTATAAAACAACAATAAAAACGTCATTTGCAGCTTTTCTTCACTGATGGTATACCTAGAGATAGGTCTTTATTCCGTTGAAGGCTATGATTTTGGCAAAAGACAAACTCGCACAGCGCATTAATTTCCGCCAATATTTGGGGCGACGTCAACCACAGATTAGCAAATAAAAAAGTTCGGACTGGCATGAGCCTCTGAGATCAGTCGTTAGAGTGTTTGGCCTGTAAGCCAAATGTCTCGGGTTCATATACCGGTGGAGTCAAGCAAAATTTTCTCTCTTCATTTATTCGAAATATACATATGAATGTGTGTATGAATTCATGTTTAAAGTGAAACTTAGGCAAAACATGTCCGTGAAAAATAAAATACATAATAAAAAAAGGAGCAATTGTCGTAGAAATTGCGCTCTGCAGGTGTAATTTGGGGCAATTTTCTCCGGAGCACATTGGTGATACCTTTTTTCTTGGAGTTAAATATGATATAACCATTTAAACCTGCGCTCCCCTCTGTCCATCATGGTATACTAATCCCAGGGCCCAAACAACAGAAAAAAATATATATTTTAATTTTTGACAGCTGGCATGGTAACTAAACATTTCCAGAAATGGAATCATTGAAGTGGCCTTGTGTTCCAGAATGGGCTATTTTGCGACACTGGCCACTGCCCCAAAACTATCACACTGTTAAGGCCCATTTATACTGAGCGCAAACGGGACAACAAACATGATCTCTGCTGCTTGCCGCGCAACCACAGATTTGGTCGGGTTCGCGTTCGCCGTGAGTATAAACGACTCCATTGTCATAGCAGGTAATCAATCAAATGCGGTTGCCGCGGACGCGTTCGTGTTCGTGGTCGCGTTCGCGTTCAGTATAAATGGGCCTTTACGCTCGTATAACCGGCTGCCGACCAGTGCCCGTATAGTCAATAACTGTATTAATTTATTTAAATTTTATTTAAAGATCATTGACCTTTTTCTGTCCACCGGGTTTGATTTAAATGGTACTCCCATATGCGAACTTTGACATGACCTGTTATATTTTAATGGTAACAGCATGGAAAATATTAATCATAATTAATGTTCAAATGGTATCAAGCAATATTTCTAGTTATTATTGATGGCGCCGATATTTTAGCGTTATAAAGCTATACTCGTTTTTTTTAGTTCAGGAGTGTTATGGCAACAACTGCTGGTAGACATCAACAAAGGTTGGCACATCTTAATATATATGCTAAAAACTTTCAACAAAACCAAGCCCACCGCCAAATGACACATACCGGCTGACCCGCTATATGCATAAAGGTTAGGCAGACACATTTTAACATATATATAATATGACAAAATATCAGCTCGTGCAAAATAAACATGGCTGACTCCATCAGGAAAAGCCCGTGACCTTCTGTAAACACTGTCTGTAACTCATATCTCTCAATTATGGCCAAGTGTTAAATTATAAAATTCTTCATTTATTATGACTTTCGACAAACTATCGGATATCGTGTATTCCATTTTCAAAAAAATGGCATTAAGGTATATAATATATACATCAACAAAACTAATAAAGCAATTGAAGCTATCAGTTCATCTAGCTGCTGCTAAATATTTAATTGTGACTTATCAAAGTAAATCTTTGTCGCGTCCATTTCTATTTTGTTACCAAAATTTACTAAGGAAAGTAGAGGGGATATGCCACAAAACAGGCAATCAATAAACATTTTCAACTTCCATTTTGCAAATTCTGAACAGCTGATAAAGGTTCAAATCACATGTTTTGTATATTTTATATACAAAACGGAAGCATATGATTTAAAAAAAAAAAATTTAGAACGTGAATAAGTACAACACAACAAAAATACGAAAATACTTAGGAAAAAAAGCCAGCCAAGCCAAATCAATTCACACCCCTTCCTCTGCCTCACCCCCCAAAATTATTAAAAATAAATAGTAATAAAACAAAATCATTACAGCAAACAGCGAAACAAGTCCCGGGTAATATAAATATCAGAAATTATTAACAGGTCCATTCGCACAGACAATCAATAAAGTTACCAGCCCAATACAGCTAAATATGGCTTTTGGAGGAATGTTAAACAAAAAAGGCAAGTTTATGTATGTCCAAATTACTAATAAAGTTCAGTTCAGATGACTTCATCAGCGGACAATTATCAGATGGCCTCACATAAATATTACACATCACAATGGTTGTAGCGTACGCATCGCCCTAGTTTATTGTAGTATTGGGAATAAACTCAGTGAGCCATGAGGCACATTAGAGACACATTACTCCCATAACAATTGCCTCTGGTATACCCATTATTGTCTCATTTTTCCATTAACAGGTCTATTTCAGCCAATGAAATGCCAACTCACCATCCCTCACTTTACAACTGGTCATTCACTTGTAAGGACTGTGGATGATCACAAACAGTTTCTACAACACGTTGACACCAACAGGAATAATGATGAACCAGTATAGATGTACCATGTTGGTGACTTTAGTTATTTTCAATATCTTGGTTGACATCCAAACAGCCACAAATACGAATTCACTAACCTTTAGCGAGGGATCTGTCATTCCCAGTCTTGGCAAAACGCTTAAAAGATTAAAAAGAAATCGACCTCCTCCAATTGATGATGAGTTTATATTAAAAGCCAATCAGACGAATAGATTATCGGTGTTGGATGCCACGAACTTTGTCTGCGGCCATAGCAGCTTCTGTAACGAAACCTTTTGGACTGGAAATGGTATATGTACTTTTGATTGTCTTCCACAATGTAATTGTGATGAGCAGTGCCACCTATTTGGAGATTGCTGTCCAGATCATACGTTCCAAAACTCAGCAGATGTGCCTTCGATTCCAAACCCTTATGTCTCTTGTTTGGCCAAAAACTGGACCGCATGGAGCAATTATTCCAGCGTTCTAATGGTAGACAGTTGCCCAGAGGGATCAAGTTTCTCAGAGAATGTCGCCAAGAAATGCCAGGAGCCGGACAACGCCTTTCTGGATCAAGCCACACCAGTCATAACCCTTGATGAAAACATTACTTACCGAAATAAGTTTTGTGCTCAATGCCACGATAAGACAGTCTACGAAGGTTGGCGACACGAGGTCATCTGCGTAGATGGCACAAAACTCACAGCGGCCAAATCTAAAGATGAACTTTGGCGGTTAATTATCGCCTCTCCAGAGAATTGTCACATCCAGACTAACCCTCCTGGCGGCTTCGCAGCGCGGAAATGTGATGGGAATGTTCTTAGCAAATGTAATGAAACAGGCAGCTGGAAAAAATACGACTCGGCAGTTGAAGAACTTTGCAATCTGTACGACCACAATGTTCGGTATTACGGATCTATAGCCAAGTATAAATCCTACCGGAACATTTTCTGTGCTGTTTGCAATGGAGCTATATTATCCCGATATATGCAGTGCCTGAGAGCGAACGAGGAGGGACTGCCCTATCCGTTGAGTGTGTTACTCGACTTTAACCCGGTCTCGAGAACACCGACAAAAGACTCTAGTACAGAGGATTCCAAACAAACACAAATTTGTCAAACTGGACAAGTGTTTGATCCATTGAAGGTTAGTTGACTACAAAGATCATCTTATTTTTCTAAGTGTACCAAAAATGCTGCATAGTAGTATACTTTAGAGTTGCATTAGATTTTAGTTAAGCTAAGAATACTAAATTTATTAAGATTCATCTGGATTAATAATGTGAAGAAAATGTATTGCTAAAAACCAGAAATAACCATGCTTTGAGGCTGATAGCTGCAGCGCAATTTTTAAACGTTAGGTTCATAAATTAATAAGGTTGATTAAAAAATGTACCCTCCCTCTCCCATGCCTTTCATTTGAAAAAAAATAATTCCACTCAGCGGCAAATGTAAAAATTCTACTATCTACTACTACTACTACTACTATCTATATAAAAAATGCACAATCCTATTTTTCACGATTTTAATAATAATATAAACTTTAACTTTTTACTCCAGATAAATTTTAAAATACAAAAAGTTTTTAATCAAACGTATCAATTCACGAGGACCGAATCGAGGTATTAACGCAAGGCATCAAATTACAAGTTGAACCAAACCTTAATTTTAATTCCTATAACGAAATTTTCAAATACCGGTTAGGTCTATTATTTCTAGCAATTCATTGAATACTATCAATATGGCACTGTTATTTCGATAAAGCTTAAAGTCGAAAGGTACAATAGACGCTCAGTATGCATCACAATAGTCTAAAGGGAATTCGCCTTGTGGGTTTTGCAACATTATGACTGACCGAAGTAACCGTACAGATATGGACGATGGCAATGCTTGCGCGTGAATCACTCTGATGCATAACCGACTGTGCTGAAGTTACCATTCTAAATATATCTCTTTTAAAATTCAGTTAAACGAAAAGGTATCGATAACTTCAGAAATTAAGAGAGAGCTGCGATTACTGGACAAGCCATATATTTAGAAAATCTAAGATAACTCAAACAATAGCAATTGAAAATGTTTTAAAAAACAAAAAATATAATAATAAAAAAAAATAATCAAGTGAACTAAGTGCTAAAGACATAAAAAAAAAAGACCTTTGCGAGGAAATGAATAATGGAATCAGTTCCGAAAAATATAATGTTAAATGTTGACAATTCGTCATATGAGTATTACACAGGGACTGCAAGACCAGTCTTTATGATTTTATTTCTCTAGCATTTGTGAATGATTCAATCCGTTATCAATCCTCAATTACAGCCTTTGATCGACTATACTGTTATGGTGTGTTGCTTAAAAGGCATGGTTAACTTAAGAAACGAAGCCAATTATTGTATAGAGCGGGAAATTTGCTGTCAAATAATGCTAACTTGAAATTTTCGCAATTTGTTTTACAATTCGTCTTCACTGTCATATGTTAGCTAGTCCATGACAACGTAAATTACTGTGGGGGCAGACATTTTTACAATGGCGACTGGAGGTATACCGCTTGACCAATCAGCTAACCACATTGCTACGCATGTCTGGGTGAGTTACCATAATAACCGACACATAACTACTTAACACATTGCTCAGTGACTACCTCAACAAGGAAGGCATATATTTCTCGCTTTTTTTTCCTCCGAAGAGTTCTTCGGTCGGTCATGACGGAGCGGATATATATGTTTGAAGGTTATAGCTCTTCAAATTTATGTTGTTATCGTAATTTGAATGGAAGTGTCGCACACATTAAAATACTCACAAACACCCGCTCATTCGCTAACTATATATCTGTTAATTATAAATATTAAACAAGTGGCTTAATATGTTTCCTCCTATAAAGTTCAACTTTTCATTTAAGACAATTCCTAAAAAATTAAAGTGTAAAACAAAACACATTTTGGGGGTATTGTCTTAAATGAAAAGTTAAACTGTAAAATACATATTGAATTCATACGTAAAAAATCACTAGGAATACTGGTGTCATCGGCCACGTTAAGCGGCATATCAATACAAAGTCCTTATTTATTCTTTATTATTGACTGATATACTAATATTTAACTTATGGATTAACCTTGTAACACATACAGGTCTCATTTAAATCCTCTATTCTAGTTCAAAATGAGCCGTTCGCGCAATCAAGCTATCCCATCGGCTTGAACATACCGCTACTATTTTTTATTATAAAATATATTGCCTTTACCTCATTTTGTCTCTTATAGCAACCTTAACCTAACATACAAATACTTCCATATTATTTATATTATTTTAGATGTTATTAAACGCTATTCAGCCTCATCGAACTCGCCGTCATTGGATCGATTTCCATCTACTATTATTGGGAACAAACCTCTCTTATCACTTGTTCAGATCAGATGGCCCCAGAGAATAGACTAATTTAACAACTGCATTCCACAATCTAGCATGTGTATCCCTATTTAGGTCAGATTTAAACACATCTTCTAGAATCAATATCCCAGTGCTATTATACTAAACTAAATTAAAGCGATACTCCGGCCTGAAAAATACGGCAGCTCAAAGGGACATGAATTGATTTTCTCTATTTCGTATTTTTTCTTTTTTTAAAATTTCTACCTGTCCTGATATTGATTTCCACCCGTCCCGAAATTCATTTCTACGCGCTCTAAATTAGTTATCACCCGCCCATAAATTAGTTTTAACCCGCCCCAGAATTATACCCGGCCCGAAATTCATTTCTGCCGCCCCGAAATTCATTTCTACCCCGGCCGGAATAAATTTCCACCGGCCCTTAACTCATTTCTACCCGCCCCAAAATTCATTTCCATCCGTCCCGAAATTAATTTTCACCCAGCCCTAAATTCATTTCTACCCGGCCCGAAGTTTTAATTCACCTCGACATTAATTTATACACGGTCCGAAATTCATTTCTACTGCCCCGAAATTCATTTCCACCCGACTCGAAATTAATTTCCACCCGGCCCTAAATTCATTTTTACCCACCCCAAAATGAATTCCCACCCGGCCCTAAATACCTTTTTACCCGCCCCGAAATTAATTTCCAC
>JARFOD010020732.1:0-10990 GCA_031763545.1 Mopalia muscosa
TGTGAAGTGGACAATCCGTCGTCATATAAGTGAAATACCCTTGAGTACGACATTAAACACCAATCAAACAAACAAAAACAATCGATTTACCGTTCAGGGGACCGAGTCCGTCTGTCAACCATCAGGTATATGTGTCGCAGGTTGTGGTTTTTGCGAGGTTTCCTCTTGGTTTTCTATCGTAATAAGGTTGTGTACAGTGTGAAGTGGACAATCCATCGTCATATAAGTGAAATATCCGTGAGTATGACGTTAAACCCTAATCAAAAAAACAAACTGATTATATGAATGGACATTAGTTAAATAGCATTTTGATCATGAATATAGAACTACAAAAAACTTGAAGTTTGTTTGAAAGTAAAAAGATGCAATCATGTTGTCCAGCTGAATTTAATCACTCTTTTTCAATATATGCAAAGTAGTGTTGAAGCTCACTTTTGAAGTCGGTATTTTCATAGCTTCACTATTCATGTTCCTATCGTCTGTAACACTAGTTTGGCCCCATACTGAGTATATCTATCACAGCAGCTGTTGGTCGAGACAAGTTCACAAAACTTGTCAGTGACCTTGGTATCGTTTTATTTCACAATTGTCACCCATTTAAAAATAATTATAAGCAAAATGATGAGTGATCTTTAAGCTCAAGAGAGATCTTTAAAAATGAAGAAATTCTGAATCTGTATAAGCCAGACAACGAAAAATGTGAGGAATGCAGCCATTTAATCACATGTTAATATAATCTGTTTTCAATCAGTTAACGTCACCCCAAACCCACTTATTGAACACCATACATATGAATGGAATCTAAAATACAGTTAGAGAAGACAAAAAAGTTTCAACTGTTTACAATGAATCCGCTTTTTTTTTCATGTATATAGAAAAAAAATGCTTTAGGAAATTGATTATGTTGAGGTTAAATTGTTCAGTCTAACAATAACAATAAAAATGGTTAAAAAAAAAAAGATAAAAATCTACTAAGCCATTTTTTTTTTAATTTTTTTTTCACGTTACCGGAAACATGAATATTTTTCAAAATAGCCTAATATGATAAGTATTTGCTGAAATTGGGTCATGATAAACAATGTTTATTATTAGATAATGACAGTGTGAATGAGGCAAGCTTTAAACTGATACATTGATTTGAGTTTCTCCATGTGTCCTGTACTTCATCTTTTTTCCTTGTTATCAGCATATGAGTGAAATAACCTTAAGTACCGCCAGTAGTATATGTTTTTATCTTAGTTTGGACTGATTAGCTGATTAAGCTTGTTTGTCTACCAGTCTATCTTTAAAAGCTAATTAGTTTGAAAGGTTTTTTTTAAAAATAGCTTGTCTCCTTTGAAGAAATCTTGTTCTAGTTAAAGTAGAAAAATGAGGTTATAATTCAAAATATAGGAGAGTGTTTTTCTGTGGACTATGTATGGAGCTTTGTGTTGGCGACATGCTGGGCCAAGAGGTAACATGAAGCTTACTTCTGATGATTTCTAAGCGTCTTATGATTTTCTTTCCACTGTGTTTGTTTCCATTGAGTTAAGTCGTCATATAAGTGAAATACCCTTGAGTACGACGTTAAACACCAATCAAACAAACAAACATCTAGTTCAGGCAAAAGCAGTTAAATTTTTGTATGTGTTAATCTTGGGCTGTTCATTCTACTTTTTGTCTAATTGCTCCATCTTAGTATTTTAACCAGGCACATTAACTATAGCTACCCGCATACCTGTCTGTGAGTGAATTAACCTTAAATACATTCTAAAACTCTTACTAAACAAACATGCTGAGAAACAGATTCAAATATTTTCACACTCAGAGGAAATATGCCATTGGGCAAGCTATTTGGATCAGCTGGGTGCATGGTAAACCTCTTTGGATTGTCACCATGTCAGCTAATTAATTATAGATAAACGGTCGAGTGAGATTGTTCTCTTATCACTGCTGAGGCATGCCCAAGCCTTGATGACTCGTGGCATCCTTGTGAAACAACTGCTACACCGTACAACCAACAATCCCTCTCTCATTGATTGATTTAAACAGGTAGGCAGTAGTTTCACCTGTCGGTGCTCGAGGCACCAGGCCTGTGACAGCCTCAGTGGGACAATATCAAGCTAGGGATGCCCGTTAAATATAAAGGAGTTTAAGAAGAAGCTTATTATTATAGCCCCTAGAACTTGATGTGATATCCAAGATTGAGAAAAGTAGTTCAAACGTTGTCGCGTCTGGACTAAAAGGAACAAAGCCTGTGATCTTGTTTAGAACAATGGTCTCTAACTATTCATAGGTTCATCTTTCTCTGTGGAAGAATATCATGCGAGGATTAACAGTTTGAAGTACGAGTTTTAGAAGCTGATTGATTTCGTTCTATTCTGATGTTTGCAGCAGGTTATAACTAAGAGTACAATATCTCTATTGGACAAGCTGGTACAGTGTCTTGGAAGCTAGTGTTTTTACAGTTTTCATTGTTGACCTTTTGGCTTGCTGTGTTTTGGTTCTGCATTAGGAAAAGTTTACGTTTTGCATTGTGTAAAGACAAGAATATCTCTAATGTATCATGACCAAGTTTCAACAAACTTTGTGTTTACCCTTAACACAATCATACAATGTGACAAGGCTGTTCAACTATCAAAACATGTTCTAACAATTGTGATGAAATCGTGAGAATTATTGCAAACAATATACTAAAGACGACTGTCACATAATAAAATCCACAACACTGTCAAAGTATATCTGTGTGATGTGAGGATATCCAGTTACAATAAGGCTGGATTTGGTATGTTCTTGTGAAAACCCTGATTGATTACTTCTACAGACTGTTGACAAATGCCCTGGGCAGACTTAATTGTGGAGATAGTATCTTAATTCTGATCCAGTATTCTTGCTCAATACCCACTCTGGGCTGTCCTATAAACCCAATTTTACATCTTAGCATGGTGAAGGTGGAGGTCTAATCCTTAAGCCTGTAATCACCTTGTGGATAAAGTTTTTGAAATCTACAGATTTAAACCTTGTTGAACAATCAACTCTAGCCCTGTGTAAGTAACCAACCAACTCATGGAAATGCTGTACAAACTGTCTTAATGATACTAATTGTGTACAAATTGAATCTACTTGTGGATTTTGCCAATGTGCTATTCTGCTAATCCTATAATCCAGACACGGAAGTGTTAAGCCACAGCTCACAGTGTTTCTTATTCTCTGATTGACTACAGTCATAACTCACTCTATGGCATTTGTTCCTCAAACAACAGCTTTTCCTCCTTGTTGAAAATTATTACATACTGTTTCTTTTACATAGTTTATCCAGCCGCAGATTTATTATGTAACCAAAACCAATATTATTCCTCGACACTTTATGGAAGTTTCCTCGGAGCTGTAGGATATGTATCTCTGAATTATGAGAAGCCCAACACTGTGATAAAAAAATATATGTGTCTTGACCTGCTCCAACTAGATTCATATGGGCTTTGTGACGTTAAGCATCAATCAAACGAACAAACATGGGTTTTGCGTGATTAACTTTCATACC
Organism: Mopalia muscosa; assembly: GCA_031763545.1. Classification (NCBI taxonomy): domain Eukaryota; kingdom Metazoa; phylum Mollusca; class Polyplacophora; order Chitonida; family Mopaliidae; genus Mopalia; species Mopalia muscosa. The sequence goes on from JARFOD010020732.1 coordinate 3,521, forward strand.
TTGATCAGAAGCACTATTCATCTAACTGGACCTGTGTCGATGTAAGAATATATTTATGTATTATACGTGTACTGTTTTACTGAGGACTTATTATTGATATGTGTTGAGAGAGTTGACACTAAGTAAGCATTAACACAACATCTGCTATGAGAACAAACAGAATTGGCTAATTGATAGGACCTCTTTACCAGGTGGTCAGAAACAATTGGTGTTTGTTTCTAATGTAATGTTTATGATTGCCACAATCCAGATACCATGATCATTGTGTTCAGATAACAATAACATAGCCACGATAGACATGTGAAGTTCAGTTTTTATAGCCATACAGAGTGTATGTACTTAGGCTAAATTCTTTGATAAAGAATCTCCTGTTTTGAAATTCAACCTGTTCATACTGAAGGAGGCCGATTGAAATTACTAGCATATGAAATGATTTGATCCATATAACATCGGAAGAATTATCACAGACTGGAAGAAAAAAAGATGTGATAATTGAAAATTAATTGTATAGGATGTACCCTGGATACATATAAAATAGATGTGATAATTGAAAAATAATTGTATAGGATGTAACCTTGATGCAGATTCTAACTGTAAACGACTTAGTCTACTTTTACGAACAACCATTTCGCTACTACTGGATTTTGGACATTCTGTTACTACCGGATTTGGACATTCTGTATGATTAAGTGAACCGCTGTTGAACTGTGTAATATTTCTTCATGTTGATTGGCCCGAATACATCAATTCTGTCTGATAACTCCGGGGTTATTTCTCCAGCACTTATTCACAATGATACCTGTTTTATAAATGGACGAGAAGGAATACACAATTCAGGGCTCTGTCTTGGTGTTTTCTCTGCTCTAGCTACCTTCGGATTCCTGGCTTTTGGTATCAACCTTGCAGTTCTTCAAGCATCCAGATATGCCAGTGCTGGGCAAAATTCCAACTTAATTTTCATTCGGAGTTTGTGCACAGGGGACTTACTCATTGGAGCTTTCGGCATTTTCAAAAGTTTTCACCTTGCTTTTGGAGCAGATTTAAAAATAAACCTGTTTTTATCGGAAAGTTTTTTCTTTTCCGCCAGTACAAGTATTGCAGCTTGCCATGCTTGGCTTGCAATTGAGATTTGCCTGAAATTGGCAAAGCCAATGCAGACTAAATTTGTTATGGAGAAAAACAATGTGATCGCTTTAATGATAATGATATGGAATGCTGCTTTTATCCTGGGCTTTGTACCACACCTAGGATGGCATGATGAAGATTTCTCACGCAAGTTTTTTGAGTTTTATGACTGGAGGTATTTGTTGTGTATGGCTTTGATTTGGGAACTCTGTTACATTAGTGCTGTTGTTGTACAGGTATATACTGGAAGGATTGTACGTCAAATCCGACAAAATGACAGCATCATTACCATGGATACAATGGAATTTAGACGGTGTTATAATCTGATAGTAGTTTCCAGGATAGACTTGGGTCTTTGGGGATTGTTTTATATTCCCTCGTTCATATTTATAGCTCTGTTTTGTTCTACTTGTCAATACGGTGATAATTCAGGACAAGGGGAAACATATATCCTATGGATGTACTTAGCTTTTTTATTCAAGTCTGTGCTCAGCGGTGTTTTACACGGATATAAAACTCCTCAAATCCGAAAAGCTTTCCAAGAACTTCTGAAAAATGTAGTTGTTGCAATTTGTCATCCTTCTCGGTTATTTAATGCTCAATCTGGAAGCGTTTCCATGACAACATTAAACAGGAACAGTCAGGCCAGTGGGCTCTCAGTGGTAACTATGGTTTCTACAATTCCCTCAGTAGACATTGAACAAAATTCATTGGAGTATAATCCAGATGAGCAATTTGATAGAATAGAAGTAACTCCTTTGTAAATATTCTACATGCTATTTTACTGCTGATAACAAGAAAATTATTTAGATTTATATTCATCAAATTATTCTACTTGAATTCTAAGATTCAAATCTTAATATAGTCAGGAATGTTAATTGTGAAAAGTTGTGTTTTAAAATCCAATGATAATGAGAATTGTTTTCGGGAAATTACTCCTTTACATGTATATACATATTTTCTAATGATGACTTACAAATTTTATTCTATTGTATTGCCTGTTGCCTGGGTGCTCTCAGAGCTAAGGGGGCAACGCAAAGCCTATTTGTTTGTGATATTTTTGTTTGCGTCCTATTATTGCCCTGTGTTGTGTTTGTTTCTTGCCAGTGGCAAAGAGTTTCCTTTACCATTAGGTTGGCACATCATCATATGAGTGAAATAACCTTAAGTACAGTGTAAAACTCCAATAAAACAAACTAATTTATAGTGTTTTGTGTCATTCAACCTTTAAAGTTAATTGTTAATGTTACACCCTGTTTAAAATATTCCTGAAATTTTAATTAACTTTCATTCTTATACAGCAAGTCCAATCTGTCACCATGCCAGTCATAATGTCTGTATTAATCGTTGGAGGAGCACTAATAACCTGAGAAAGCAAACACGTCATATATTATGGTTGCATTGGTGTTTATGTTACTGTTACAGCATGCTGTCGCCAGAAAGTGAAACAAAAAATTTATGTATGAAATTAAAGACCACTCAATGAAAAATATTCGTCATGAAAATTTGTAAAGACATTCAGTAATTGTATTTTATTCAAAAAATGCTAATAAAAGTTCTCAAAGAATTCTCTTTTGATTGTATTTGTCAGTACTAGTTCATGAATATGTCAATGAATATATGACACTTGGGTTCCAGACACTATAAATGGTCTTGCGGGAGCTTCTTGTTGCCCTGGGGCTCTCTGAGCTCTCTCAGAAAGCTGATGTCTTTGTGATGTCCGTATTACGTCCTGTGATTCACCAATACTTGTTTAATCTTGTCTGTCTCTGTTGTCAGTGGCTCCAAAGGTTATTTCCTCACCTATTAAGTAGGCACATCGTTATGTGAGTGAAATAACCTGAAGTACTGCGTTAAACCCCAATCAAACAAAACAAATTTTTTGTTTAAACATTTTATATTTCCTACAAATGACCAATAACTTATTATGGACTTATTTGACCATCTTTGCTAAAAATAAACAATCAATTTATTTATTGATCTGTATATAGCCATAAATGCCCATGTTTCAAAATAGGAATAGTTGAAAATGTCCCATTTGACAGGAGCTGGCTGTGTAAAGTGACTGGTACGTCAAACACGCTGGGATGTATATGTTTATAAAGATTTACAACAATTTATAATGGTTCTCCGGTGAGGTAATAACAGTACAAGGTCGTTATAGAAACTTGATGGGGTTCAACATAACAATTTACTTACAATAATAATCCTTTGCGTGTAGATTTTTTATTCTATAAATAATGTATAATTGTTTCATAATCCATGCATAGTCACGGTAAAGAAATTAATTGAATGCATAAAAACATTTGCATTAGTTCTAAAATCGCTTCACCACATGTCTGAGCGAAGACATGTTGAGATTTATGCTTTCCCTAAACATGAATCATTAATCAGATAATTGCTCCTTCATTTATTCAAGCTAAAATACTCTTCTATATGGTTCATGTCTTGTTATAGTCAATCTGGGATAAAAAGCACTGCTGTGTTTACCTAGCACTGGGGAAAGATTAACTTTCCAACATTATCAAAACATTTCCCTTTTCATGGTTGTTCTATTGTCAATTATTGTTTGGGCCCGCGGCCGAGGCTTAGTGGTTAGTGAGTTTGATTACTAATCCTAATTTGATGTACTGTTCACAGGAGCGAGTCAGTCTGTTGCCCCTCAGGTATATGAGTGAGCCACATCATGTGGCTCTTGGAATCGTGAGGTTGGTTTTTACAAACTTTCCTCCCAGTTTTCCTTTGTAAGTAGGAAAGGAACAGTGTGAAGTGGACATGACGTTGTCATATTAGTGAAATACCCTTGAGAAGACGTTAAACCCCAATCAAACAAACAACTCAATTATTGTCGGAAACACTGCCATCATATAATTGCAATACCATCAAGCATGACGTAAAACACCAATCAATCTCCTCGATAAAATGGCAAGTTTTTCTCAAATGCTTTTCAGCACTTTCGCATGGTGATGTTTTCATGACACATAGTCAATTTAACAATGTCATTCTGGATTTTTCAATATATATTGCCCCCAAATTATTCCTGATATTTTGATTTGAGTAAATTAAATGTTTCTATTTTTTATACGCCCGCTTTTGAAGAAAGTGGACGTATTATGTTATAGTGCTGTCTGTCTGTCCATCCGTCTGTCTGTCCGCACCACCTTGTCTGGGCCATAACTTGTAAGCAAAAACTTTGAAGAAGCTTATACTTTGCACAACTGTTCCTTATAGCTAGGGGGGTGTATCATGACCTATATCCAAGGTCATTGAGTCAAGGTCACCATCTCCATTATACTAAAATCCTTGTCCGGGCCAAAACCAACAACCTGCAGCGGGCATATCTTGCACCCCTTGAGTGGTGCCCTATTTTTAATATTTATAATATATTTTTATTTTAAGACATTTTTTAAAATTACATTTAGTTGCGAAGAGTAAAAACTATATGGCATATGATGTCCACCAAACCATTCTATAGTCATCTTACTGGATGAACAGGCCTTACCAGGCAGTGTTTGCTCAGGCTGTACCCGATGTGCAACATAAGTCATATGACTTGTACAATATGACAAGATTAAAACAGAAATGTAGTTACTCAACAAAAGAAGATTTAGACAAAGACACAGAGAATAGAAATATTTGGAAAATACTTTTGTCCAGACTTCATCCGTGGAAGTTGCCAATTCGTTTGTCATGTGAGAAGAACTCTGAAATGTTTATCAGCAGTGATTCGCTTATCTGTATTTGCTTGCATGAACACACGGACAATCAATCATTGGCGATTAAAAAAACGGCTGAAAATATCCAAAATGTTTGATCTGACCAACTGGTTGGCCAAACGACTTCATAATCACTATGGCCGGCCTTAACACACATGGCGAGCTAAAGGAGCTAAGGTCATTTCTGGTCGTACAGAGACCTTAATAAGTGTTCGATTCATTTAGTGTTTGATGCCATACAGGATTTACGGAGACAAGTAAACTTGAGTTTGAAGAGGTGATATTTGATGATATAGCATTTTTCTGCCAATTAGTTCACAAAGTAGATTAAACTTCTGACTCTTATAAAATTATTTAAAAAATACACACGGATCAAGGGCTTAGGCAGACACCCTTCCAAATGGACACTCTGAAGTGAACGATTGCCTCATTTGGACACCCTGTTGTAAGAAATGTTACCATTGCAGGAGAAAGGAAAATTGGACACACTGTTCTTTGGAAAGTGAAGCAAAATCTCCTTTTTGGACACCATACTTTTGATTTCTGGCTAAGCCCCTGACATGGTTACAGGATGATTCAATGCTGTATCTTTGACCATTTTATATAGATGATGTAAATTAGAAAATAAACATAACCTAGTTTATATAACAACAGGACGCAATATAGATACCACAAACAGATGGGCTTCCTGTTCCCCTTTAGCACTGAGAGCACCAAGGCAACATGAAGCGTGAGTCTTAAGTAAACTCTACAATGTTAAAAAGAGTGTTTTTTTTGTTCTTTTTAAAGATTAAAGCATTCTTGTTAAAATGAAGTCGTGTTTCAGTTTGTGTTTTCAGTGTTATCTCTTTTCTTTGACTGCATCTACTTATTGAATCTCTCAGACAATTTTAATGGCACAAACATTAATATCCAGCACATCAGAAACCATAATTGTAATATACATCTCCTAAAAAGAAATTCTGCTATTTTTTTATCAGTTCTATGTTAACAATTTGCTAAGAATCAATAGATAATATGTTTGCTTACTGGATAGTCTCAGGCGACCATCTGCTCTGTTCAGACTTAGTTCCAGGAATGCATTTAGGTAAGTTATTGAATAGAACCCAATCTGGCTGTCATTATTTGCTCTTAATAGGCTGCTTAAGCACAAATCAATACAGATACACTTGACAATCCTGCTAGTCTTACAGAAAAAGCATACTCTATTACATCACCCTAAGCTGCTTATGTTGGTGTTTAACATATGCATCATATCCTTACAAATATTCGCCTACTGGCTATTAAAGTATGACATGCTAAAGAGGAGAAAATTAAAGATATTTTATAAACTCCAAATCTTTTTTGACTTATATTGACAAAAACAATACATATTTAAAATATTGTACAATTTTATAAATTCTGTCCCAAGAAAACAATTTATTTTTCAGACATCTTGGATTGAAAAAACAAAAATCTTGGACAATTACAACAGCTATAAAATATAACTCTTTGACAGTAAAAATTTTGTATGAGGCCTAAAAATAAAAGACTGTGTTTCCTAATGGCCTGAAAAAATATAGGTCAAGGCAGGCAGGCAGGCAGGATTTTTTTTATCAAATATCTTTTTTTTTTTTTTGGTAGACCTTGTACAAAACAGTAGATATTAAAAAAATCTGATACAGACGCTTGTGTGACCGAAAAACATGACAAAAATTGATTTTGCCATTAAAATGTGAACAATCTGTCGTCATATAAGTCAAATACCCTTGAGTATGACATTAAACCTCAATCAAACATTAACCCCCCCCAAAAAATATGTAAATGTCTTCTGAATCCCTGGGTTGATTTTCCGGAGACGCTTTTTAAGGAGCGAGTAAATGTCGACAGAAGAGTTAAAGTAAAAGGTGTCCCATACCCTTATATGAGTGTGTTATTACGTATTTCACTTCGGTAAATTATGCCTGTTTTTTGTTTTTTTCCTCCAGAGGTATCAGATGAGAGGAATATATGCAAGTTTTTCCAGAGTCGGGGAGGCTGCCGTAGAGGTGACCGATGTCCTCTGAGACATGTCTCGCGGGATCCAGGTATTATTCATCATCTCACTCTGAAAAAAACCAAACTTTTCATAGCAACTGTTATATTAAAATTCAAGGAAAGAAAATATGGACCAGTCAATTAGCTAAAATAAGAATATAACTCGATGTAAACATTCATATGGCCCTATGGCTAATGGTTTGAAGAGTAGCAATGTTGTCTTTACTTAGCACTGGAGGAACTTAACTTTCCAGCAATATGGAATAGCTTCACATCGTGGTTGTGCTAGTGTCACTTTTGTTGGAATAAGCTGCTGTCATTTAAGCAAAATACATGGTGATTCAATATTTCGGTTTATTTTAAAACCATTATATACACTTTCTGTATAGATATTATTCATTCTTGACAATGGTTTTAAAATAAATAGAAATATTGAATCACCATGTATTTTGCTTAAATGACAGCAGCTTATTCCAACAAAACTGACAGACAACAAGAGTTGTAAGTCTACTCTACTTTGTGAAACTCATCAGTGGGAAGCCCCGTGAGGGAGCGGGTGGGCCAAGGCCCTGCAGAATACTCCCTCGGCTTCCTCGGTCGATCGTAAGAGGCG